>JAPQLA010211091.1:0-17828 GCA_029822935.1 Naso vlamingii
GATGACTGAACTCCTCACCCTATCCCTAAGAGAGGCACCAGCCACCCCGCTGATGAAACCCATTTCAGCCACTTGTATGCACAGTTTTAAAAGTCCAAATATTTTTTGAATTTCAACCTGCCTGTCTTAAGTCTTGCATTGTGTGTTTTGTGCTGAATGTGCCTGCTTATCGTTTTTAGTTTTGTGCATAGCACAACATACAACAAATAAGGTGCTTGTTAACGATATTAGAGCTTTTTGAAATACTGTAAGTTGATTTTCTTGTTGCTTGCAGATGTGGGGTAAAGTAATGCAGCTTTTTGCAGGAAAAAGAGAAAAGAAACGCTGCAAAGGAAAAATGAAAACTGTGCAAGAGGGTTTGCAAGAACAAAAGCATTCAGCTTCTTGATTATCAAAACTAAAACGACAGGGAGACAAAATTGTAGAAAATAAATTTGACATCTCCTGAGAGAAAACTGTGTGTGTGTGTGTGTGTGTGAGAGAGAGTTATCATTGGCTGTAGATGTGTGTTCCTCCTCCTCCACTTCAAAGGCTCCCGTCGACAGCTGATAGCTTTATTCGGCTCGTCTCTCTTTTCACTGACTCACGTCCTCTTTGAGGTAAAATATTTGCTGCTTTCATTTCACGTTCAAATTTAAAAAAAAAAAAAGTTGCATACATTTTCTATATCATGTTTTGTTAATGTAGGTTTTCCTCACATTGTCTAGAAACTTGAATGTGTTATTTCTGTTTGAGTGTATTACAATCAGTAACTTTGCGACAAGCTTTTCACCTTTATTCTAATTTGAATTTCTTCATTGAGATGTGTTTTGAATAAATAATGGAGATATTGTGTTTTTACGAAGAGTCAGAACAAGAAAGCATTGCTGACTAAGCATGGAATGGTTAAAGAAAGGTAAAGCAGTTCAAATACTGGCTGTCATCATCTTCCTGTGTCTGGTTTCGGTTTCCTGTCTGACGTTTCAACGTCACGGCAGCACAAACCCGTCGTTTGTCAGAGCTCGGCTGCAGGCTGAGTGTGGCGGCCGCGTCAGCTGACCACCGGTGTCAGTATTTATGTGTGACCTCACTTTACGCTATTTCTCCAATAACAACACAACACAGTCTTTGTTGACATTTCTTACAGTTTATGAAATTCATGGCAGTTGTTTTTTCTATTTTGGGCTCACAGAGTTTAGTTGATATTCTGTCAACTGTCATTTGAAGATAATGTAACACTTAGCTTTTTGTTTTCCGAGCTCTCCTGGCAGAAGACTGGACTGCTGAGAAAGACGGCCTTTTAAAGACAACGGACAGGAAGTGGAAGAGACCAACAGGGGACTGAGAAAGGAGGAGTTTTAATCTGTTTCTTTGAAAGTTATTCTTTGCTCAGCGTTGCTTCTGTTTGTTGAAAAGTAGTGTATTCCTGTGTACTTGTGTACTTTGATATGTTGTTCGGGTTTGGATTCTTACGTTTGTTGTATGTTAAATGTCCCTTTGTGTCTGTAGTTGGACTAGTGCTCTTGTACATTAGAGTTACAGTCAGGTCTGTTCACTCATGTTGAAGCTTTAGCTCTCTTTTTGTTTAGCTGACCTCTTCTGAGTTTAGGGCCCTCGTTTTTGATCTTTGTGTGATTTTAAGACATTTTTTTTTTGCATTTGTTAAAACATTTGTTGACCTTTATACCCTCTGAGGTAAATGCATGTAAAACCTCAACCCTGTAATGCATACTCATAAAATATACTTTTTTTTTTTTTTTTCAGGACAAGCTCGGCTAGTAGAATATGTTGGCTGCAGGAGTGTCACTTTATTGTGTCAATAGAAATATGACTATGAAGACAAGAGAAAAAACAAAACAAAAATGGAAATAAAAGAATTTATTCCCAAAAAAATACAATATAACGAAATTGAACATTTTTGACAACAGAAAAAAAAAAATTTCAAGTGTTCTTTTTAGGTTAGAACAAAGAAGTTAACTCAAAAACACATACAACAAACTTTTTATACACATATTTTGAAAGTTTGCCACTCATTTTCTTAGGTTTTTGTATAAAAATGCATGTAAAACCTTAAAACTGTAATAAATAATCATATAGACTTATAAACTTTATTATTTTCTGGACAAGCTGGGTCATTAGAACATTTTTGTATTATGAGTGTCATTTGAATGTATAAACAGTGATATGACAAGACAAAAGAAACACATTGCAGAGATGACCGAGGACCTTCACTGTTGGATTTATCATGCTGTATTTACATTATGAAGACTGTGTAAAGTTACTCAAGTTCCAGGAGACGTAACTGAGCCTGTGACAGGGACACGACGGTGATCAAGGGCTCATTTTAACGGCGCAGCCGTTAGCTTCCGGCTAAAAATAATAAGTTGATATCTTTCTATCAAAAGTCTTTGAATGTTTTGTAAATGATGTTCCCATGGGTTGTACACGATCCCGTCGACCTCAAAAGGTTAAAGCAACTTTTCCTTTTCACACCTTTGTCCTTTTGCCTTTTTGCTCGGTCCCTGCCACTGAGGAGCGCTCGGTCAGCTCCATCTGTGCTTCAGAGACATCTCCTCCTGTTTGACTCCTTCGTCAGTTAATTTCATTAACATCACATGCAGACAAACTCAAAACATAACTTAACGTTGAACGGGTTTGTCGACAGTCACCACACGCTTGGCGTCTTCTGGTTTTCTCCCTCAGCTGATTCTCACACGTGCTGAGCTGAATCCCCTCGAACTGAACTCTCATTCATTAACGCAGTACTTCCTCATACTGATGTTTACTACGTCGGCCCATCTGCTAGCCTGACAGCCAATCAGGACAGCCAATAGGAGGCATTACCATGACAGGTTAATAGCAAGTCTGTGACGGGCACAAACTCCACATTTTTACCTTCAAACAAGAGCTCATGCTTCCTGCGAGTGACGTCATTTGACGATCAGACTCTTTTGAACGGCTCTTTGGCAGCAATGAAAGGAACCGAGTTTTTAGTGAGAGCTGTTCTGTTACTGGGCTCAGATTTCACTGCCTGGTGCCAAACACCAGATTCATAGTATAAAACAGCACTTCCTCATGACATTACATTCTAAACTTGCTTGCTGCTTCGTTATTGGCTTTTCTTTGCAAGACCCACCCTACCCTGCCTCTGATTGGCTACATTCCGTTTCTTAAAGCGTATCTCAGGAGTCTTGCCATGCTTGTTGGAGTTGAACACAAATAGAGACAGGAGGGAGCGGACTTCTCTAAAACACACTCTGCAGAGGGAAAAAAATTTTTTTTCTTCTTAAAAAGAGAATGATGAGCCGCTCAGAAAGGAACGAAGCCACAAGATCCGGCTGCCTTCCTATCACTCCTTCCCCCACGGGCACTGAATGTTGCCATTGGAAACAGAACGTGAGGTGCAGAATTGTCCAGTATTTCAGTTCAAAAAGGTTCATGATGTCTCTATTTAAACTAACAGACAGGGCGACCCCGCCTTCGTAACAACAGCTGATAAAACACGTCACGGCAACATCAGGTGACACTTCTGAGGAAGACTACATAACAACAGTCACAGTCGAAACATGTCAAGGTAGATGCAAACATATTTTGTCTGATTATAAGAAATAGAGGAATTTATCCAGTATTCTGTCCTACTGTCTGTGTTAGTCAAGTTTCCATGTGGACATTTTGAGGATTAAATTTACCCTGATAAAATCAACACCAAACCTAAAGCTGATGAGGCTGGAAAATGCTAATTTGGAGGGTGAAGCCCGGTAGGCAGCTATTTCATAAGGAAACTCTTGTTTTCAATATAACCAGCTGCAAACAGGCACGGTGACATAAGCTCTGGAAGCTCAGGAAACAGATTAGACTGTCTTTCAAGACAAAATGTCTTCTAGGAGCCACCATTAGTGGCTGTACACCAAACAAAATATGTGTTCTCTGAGGTTTATCTGAGGTTGTATCTTTACTTTTTCACTGTATTCCTGTAAGTATTTTAAATGTTTGTGGAAACGGATGTTTAAGGCAAACTAGTTATTAACAATCCTGCAAAAAGTCTTTCTTTTATTTTAAGTGTCCAGGTTTTATGAGCATGATATTGAGTTTGGTACAAACATGTATGTGCTCAGATCAGTGGGCTTGGAAACCAGTTGATTGATCTGCTTAAATTTCTCAGTGTGATTATATTTTCAATAATATGGTTACAGTAAAAAAAAATTGTGCATTGTGTCATAACAGATGTTTAACAGGTACTCCTTTCAGATCTGTAAATGATCACATTTGCAACCTGTTCAGCCTTCTGTGTCAATGACTGAAGGCTGCAAACAGCCACTTTGATTGACGATAATTGGCTTTCTGGTTACTTAACGGCTGCTGGTCTCCCCTGAGCTGTCATCTTCCCTCTGATGAATCCATGTGACACCCTTTTTATGAAAAGCAGATGATTTTTGAGCAAACAATCCCTGTTGAGACATGTTAATCAGGCACAACCTGTTTTCTAATTTCCAGAAAGCGATGTCTCATTTTATTCCCCTGTCAAAGTGACAGCGAACAGTAAGCGGGACAAATGAACAGAGACCAGACTGGCTGTGACAAAGTAAGCAACTGCTGGTCAGAGGACGCTCCGGCAGTGGAAGCTGCACATTGATGGAGTAAAATTAATACAAGTGTTCTTGTATTTCTATCCACTTTCTAGTCACTGCTTTACGTAGAGTGATGAAAGCATATTAAAGCAAAGAACACACATTAGATTAGATGTCCATTTAATTAAGTGAATTTACTTTAACTTTGTCCTGAATAAGTTACTTGGTCAGCGAACATCCTGAGCATGCACCACCTTCATTGGCCTGTTTGCATTAAGACTTTAAGGCCCCATTCCGCTTCTAATTTTTATCCCTAATGCTGAGGTCAGACTGCACGATATCAGCCTGATAACAGCCCGACCAGAAGGACGCAGGGCGTCGGGTGGGCTCGATAACAATCAACAAGCATCGGGCGCAACAATCGATCGTTTCATTTTGCATGGTGTGTCATAATGGACGACAACTGACGTCACATCTAGGATGCCTTATGACCTCACGACAGAAAGATTAGCATGGTTGATTTTTTGTTGACAGCTTGTCAGTAGTAGCAGTCAGTGGCGAGCACCTCCTTGTTGGTGACATCAGGCATGTAGAATTAGAGTCAGAAATTATGACTCTTTAACTATCTAATCTGACACAGCGAACACTTTAACAGACAAAAATATCTTGTAGTCTGATCCCAGCGTAAGCGTTTCCCTCTTGTCCTTTGGAACAAAGTTTTAAGGGGTAGTGGCTGAAATTTACCACCAAGAAGGAAGACACCCCTTCAAGAACGCAACACGTCATCAGTAGTCTCTAATGGCTTTCATGTAAGCAGACGCGACATATTTTTGTTTCTTTGCTGTGCAACACGACTTTATGCACCTTTTTAAGTTTTTCGGTGTGTCTGGGACTTCCACAACTGATACTGTGCAGCAATAATAATTATATCAGCTGTAGATGATGACAGAATACAAGCGGGCTGTGTGTATCCCCTTACCTCGCATAAATGATGTGACTGAAAACAAATTATGATCTAGTGGAGCACAATGGTTGTCATCATTTTTTCTTTTTTTTTTAAACAGACAGAATACTTGATTTATGAGTTTCTTTGGTTGCTTTTGTTGCTCCTGCAGCAATCTTGCCAGTGATTCACCAGGCAAATGTCATGCCCCTCCGTTTGAAGTGTGCCCCTGAAAAATCTTCATTTGAAAGGCCATGGAGCCCGAACACTTCACCCTACCCCTCGAACTCAACAAGAATCGGGACGCCCCTACAGCTAAACATGGAAGGGCTAAGTGCTAGGGGCAAGAGGTGAAATGGGACTGGGCTGATCTGTCAGATGTATTTCCATCATTACTGGTGCCAATAACTGCAACATGAATATCCACATTCATTAGGAAATGACAACACCCAGAGATTAATGTTCATACACACGGGTGGCCAAACAACCAGCACTGGCACTCTGTATCAGTGGGTCAATATTGAGAGGTGAGAGAAATCCTCCACATCAAGATGTTTTCATTACATTCAACAGAGTGATTACATCCAGTCTTTGTCTCACTGCCATGCCTAGAGCCACTGCACTAGCGTACATAAAAATGAAGTAACCTGAGTGCTATTTTACCTGAAAAGTTTATTTTCCATCAGCTCATCCATTCGTTTCCCGGCCACTTGTCCAGATCGGGGTAGCAGTTCTAAGGCAGTCTTAAAACCCAGATGAGCTTTTTGAGCAATTTCCTGCTGCTCTTCTAAGAGGATCCCTGAGGTCTTCCACACTGGCTTTGAGATTCAGTTCCTCCGGTGTTTGCTAAATCCGCCCAAAGGTTTCCTCCAAGTCCTTCATACGTCTTCAAATGGAGCCACTTGGCTGCCTCTGAACTTGATAGTGATGTGAGCATTTTAAAACTTTGTGTCAGAACTTTTTTATACAGATACAGTGACCAAATTCTGAAAATGTGGACAGCACATAAGTAAGACTGACTGGGCAAGATCCACAAAGAAGGATGGCACCTGCTAATAGCACCATGGTTTGCACAGAATTAGCATGCACAATCTGCCATGTTTTATCTCCACAAAAGAATTTGCATTAATCATATGCCGGCGCTAACACACCCACAAAGTTTGACAGCTGAGTGCCATTTGCCCTTGTTTTGTGTTAAACTGAGTAAGGGAATCCTTCCCACTGCTTTGATCTTTTCTTCATATTACAGAACACACACTGGTTCAGAATAAAAACTGCAGAGAGCACAAAATGTTGCAGAAAGTTTTGTTTGTTCCTCACAGTCGGCTGTGTGTTGCAGCATCTTCTCACAGCAGCTGACACTATACATGTGTGTCCAAAATTAGAAAAAGTCTGTGCGCTTTTACGCACGGTGCTGTGGTTGCTTCATGAAAGGATCAGGCAGGATTCGATGGTAATTAATGTTCTTTATTCTGCTTCACATCCTCACAGGTGAAATTGTAAGTAAGGCAACCCATATGGATGAATCCTGAGCTCCATCAGAACCGTTTTATTTCAAAATCTGATATAAACTCATTACCGACTTGATTCCCCCTCTGACTGTAGATTTTTACCATAATATCACTCAATCACTCACTCAATATCAATTCAATATCATTCAAAGCTCACAAGCCTTGAAGAGAAAGAGAGAGAGACATTGTGCCGATTTAATACAGTCTCACTGGCGTTACATGACACCGCTGTAACTTGTCTGTGAATGTTCTCATTCGTCCAGGTCAAAGTTTTCTCTGGGCAATTGAATCAAAAGCAACTTGAGTTAGTTATATATTTGTGAAGACGTTTCACCTCTAATCCGAGGGGCTTCATCAGCTCACATGTGTCTGACTAATTTCAAACTCGCCCAGTCTAGTCAGACATGCGTGAGCTGATGAAGCCCCTGGCCCACTGTTTCTGTGAAAGTGTCGGTATAAATGTCATGCAGTGTAGAGTACATCCAACAGGACAACACTCCCTCACGTTCCTTCAGTATCAGTATAGTTCTATTGCTAATCCATCTACTAATGTAGTCGATAGCCACCCAGTCACAGATAGCAGCACCCAATTATCGTGGTCTGGTCAGCACCGTAATCATTTTGCTAGTGTCACATCTGTGGCAGCGTTCCAGTGTTATTTGTCACTGAGCTGCTGGAGCAGCGAGACTGGGGAAATTGAAACCACACAGGTGTGCCACCACTGTGGCTCGATACAGCGAACGAGGGGACTCCATTTGTCTTCTGAGCCCATTAGAGAAACACTGAGCAAGTGTTCAAACATTACAAGAGTTTGTTTGCAAAATGCTGATTATCCATTTTTAGATTTGGAGGATGAAATAATCTGATGTGCATCATTTTGTATCTCTAAAATGTTTGTATGAGTGAGAGCATTTTGTCATCATAAGCTGAATATGTTGGAAAAAAAGAACAACTTAACTGAGCCATCAGTTTAGTTTATTCCTGACGAATAGGTAAAAATCATTAGGTTTACTATAAGTGCATTTTTGAAAAAACTAGGACTGTCAGCATTAACGTGTCATTTGTGACATGATTTACATCAGAGTGTAACTTGTTAATTTTTTTTAAAAATAACAATTTATCCCGTGCTATATTGTTCCTTCTATGCACCCTTAATTGGCCAGAAGCCACAGCACGGCATGCTGAGGCAAAAGTAAAAGAAGCTGTAGCTAAAGAGTTGAACTGCAGCATAGACAGAAACAAAACTGGACTTTCGAACGGCTGGTTTAACTCTAGAAGACTTTCAGACGCTGCAGCTGACAAAGCAAAAGTAACATGCATCTTGTGTCAAGCGTCATTTTACTATCTCTGAGGTACTTCAAGTTTAAAGACCCTATGAAATGAAAAATACATCTTCCCAGTTTAAATCCTGTGTCCATGTGTTACCTGTTCATGTATCTCATGTTATATGTTGAAAAAAATAAAATCATTTCTGGGTGTTTTTACGTCAAAATCTGGTCTTTTCTCTCACTGGAAAGCATTTCTCATTTTGTGATGACTCATCCTGCACTCAGGGGCATTTATAATTTTTTGTCCAATGAAAATGCCTTCCTGATTTTTTTTCAAATAGTACAGTAGTGGTCGGGACAGGTTGGAAAACTTAAGAAAGTCTGTGTTCAAAAATCATCCTGTAGTGTTTAAAGTCGTGTTATTCACACACGGAGGGGCAGAGGGCGGGGCATAGTGCACATTCAGCCCTATTGGCTACTTTGAACATCAATCAATATCCGGGACAAGTTCCTACCTAGAGGCCTGTTTTGCGTCACACACATCAGTATGCGGAATCAAATCACACTCTGACTTCTGTTTCTTGGGGTCTTTCAGGTTCCGCGTACCGGCTGAACCGCAGGTTCAGTGTGTCACCGCAGCACTGTCGCAGAGTGTGGGAATCGCTGCAGATCAGTGGATGGAACTAAATCGAAGAATTTAACTACAGCGACTGCTAAGATGGGGCCAACTGACTGATGAACACTGTAAGGGACGACGTTTGTCTGGCATGTTACCATTTATTGTATAACTGACTGTCACGCAGAAAAAAGGTTGCAACAACACCTTTGAAGAGATTGTGCATACTCCTCTGTGGTCAGATGTCAGAAGAGGACAATTTAGGCTCATTTTCGAAGTGCAGATAAGACTGCTCTCCATCTCATGGCTGCCATTTTTCATTTCTTTTGCTCTGCGGAGGTCCTTGTCATCCAACACGCCCTCCTCTCGTACAGAAGAGTTGAAGACTTCCTTTCCCCACTCTTCAGTGTAATGTTGAACTTCTTAAGTTTATTTGACATTGACTTGAAAGCGTTTCTTTTGCTCACTTGCAGCTCACTTTCCTGCATTCCTCTGGGAGCAGAGAATCTGTTTTGGGAGGCGTGAGTTTGACATTGCCTGCCAATCAAAGCTGTAAGTGCATAACCGGGAATAAGATGCTTTTCATGCTGGTCTCCTGCAGAGAAAACACACACACTCTCAGTCAGGTGTAGAGGTGGATACATATGAATGCACAGAAGAGTTCAGACAGACATGCAGTCAAGTGTGAAAAAGACACACATACAATCCGTCATTCCCTCAAGTATTTTCCAAGAATTATCTTCTGGTTTGGCTGCCATGCCCTGAGATATGTCCACGCACACACGGACGGACACACACACACACACACATACACACACACACACACACTCACAGACACACATGTATACAAAAAAACAGTATCATAACATACATCTTAGCAACAGCAAGTTGAGATAGCATCAGCCATCAATCATCACCTACTAGTGTTCCAGCCCATCATCCAATTACCAGCTCCTAAAGCCAAGAATCAACCAATCAGCACAAGCCGGGGGCTGTCCAAATATTGCACTGGTCTTGCTGATGGAAAATAAGCTGTAGTGGGAAAAAAATGAGTCAGATGGAGTCTAATAAACTTTTTGTTTACTCTGAAACCAAAACAAAGATTGCATTCTTAAAAGTACTTGATGGAAAGCTGTAAGCATCTGGGAAAATAGAAAAAAACTGTTTGTAATATTTACCTTAAAGAAACTGTCAAATCACAAACATTCAAAATCATTAGCACTGATTAGAGATAGCTCATAACTAGTTTAGGAGTTTAATGACTGACCACTTTTAGTGGTCCAATAAGTCTGTGTATTCCCATTACACATCAGGTCCAACAGTGTGTGAGTGTATAAGTAAACTAGAATAAATCAGATCAAAATGCAGCTACAGCGCAGTGCAAGATAAGGATGAAAAGGCCAAAATTTAATGTATGACAGATTTTGACAAACAAAAAAACTCTTAAAGCCTCATTTAAAACAGCTGGCACAGATCTCAGGGTTTTACTTTTTCAGGATCCTGATAAAAACTAAAGGCTGCCTCTCTGTGTTTAGTTTGGACTCTGAGGACGGTAAGCAGACCTGAGACAAAACACCTGAACTGGATGGTTCACAACAGAGCAGCCAATCAGAATGATCTTTTGGCCTTATACCATTCAGTGCTCTGTACACGAGCAGTAGTGTTATAAAGTCATGGCTCTGACAAACAGGAAGCTGGCATAAATATCTGAGAATCTGATCCACAGATGTGCTGAGGACTCCAACAGCAGCGAACTGAGTGTGCTGCAGCTCTCTGATGAAGAACAACAGATACAGAAGATCAAAGTGTGGCCGTTTCTCTGCTGAGACATAAATCCTTCAATTCAGAGTGACAGATATATAAAGATGATAGGTGGACTTTTTCAATTGTCGTAATGTGGTTATTAAAAATCTTAAAACAAGAGCTGTGGACTCGTGTCAAATGAACTTAAATGACACTTGAGTCACAAATTTGATTATTTTCAAACCGACTTGCAAAAACAAAAGAGGCTGCAACTCTATTTGGACTTAACAAAATGCTTGGCTTTACTCGTTTAGTTTAGTTAGTTCAGTTTAGTCTCGAACAAACATTGTACAAAAAAGTAAATAAATAAATCACAATAAGCAAGAAAATATAAAATAAAAAGTAATTAATTAGTTTTCTTAAAAGATGTGAGAGAGCAGAATGAAGCAAATGCTGACTGAATCCTGACCCAACTTCACAACATCGAGTTACATAGAACTAAAATAAAGTCTCAGACTTGAGCCTTTTTATTCAGAAATACTGGACACCCTTCCAGAAGCTCAAAGATTAAACAGTATGTTGTTTTTATAATGTGCCATGAATCATTTCCCCTCCGTTCCTGAACTGACTAACATTTAGGCTATTATTTCCAAGTCAGAACTTTATTCTCCAGATCCACTTTGTTTGCATCAGTCCAACATAATCCATGAAGGACAGAAGCAGCACTAACATACTGATCTCCAGTTAGAAAAAATGATATCAGTATACCCCCAATTATACAAAGATTTTTCTTCATGTGACTTTTTATTAGGACTGGAAACTTAGTTTGGACTTGGGACTGTGAGGATCTGCTCTCTGTCTGCTCCTAGTGCTCTCTCTTCCCTTTTCCCTTCATGTTTTCTGTCTGTCGTGCCCTATCAGTCTGGGGCTGGGCGTGACTAACCAATTCTCTCTCCAGTCTCCTGCCAAGAACCTTCACACCTGTTCTGTATCAAGCTCATCAACCACCAGCTTTGCAGTATTTAAGCCTGGTTCTCCTCACCACAACTCACCAGTTCGTTCTGCCTCTCACCATGATAGCTTGGCTCTTGAGAAAGATTCATTTTTTGCTCTGTGTTTTTCGGACCTTACTAATCCTGCTGTCTCTGCCTGCAGTTTCATCTTCAACTCCTGTTCCTGCAGCCACGTTTGACTGTTTGAACTGCACTTACCTCCGATCTGCATCTTAGAGTCCAGTCCTGTGTTAAGCTTCTGCTTAACAGAACAAACTGGCCAAGATGGACTCTGCAGATCCGGTTAGGGAAGCGATCACCAACCAAGGTGTCCATCTTGGACAGCATGAACAAATGTTCCAAGCCCTGGCAGCCACACTTCGCCACTCCAACCAACAACAGTGTGTGGGAGGGGAGGTTCTGTCTTTGCTTGCCCTTGTAGATTCTGGAGCTGAGGACAACCTCATGGATGAGTAGTTTGAGGCCCAGGCGGGCTGCGAGTTGGAACCGCTGGAGAAACCATTAAGGCTTATGCATTAAATTAAAACCACCCCTATTAAACTCATTCTTTCTGGCAACCATCATGAAACAATACCATTCCACATAATTCAAACTCCACAATCTCCACTGGTTCTCGGTCACCCCTGGTCAAAGCTCCATAACCCACATATTGACTGGTCTCTGGGTAAAATCGTGGGTTGGAGCTCCTACTGCCACTCTCTCTGCCTCCGTTCAGCTCTCCCACCGGCAGGTGAAGCCTCTAGTCCACCATCTTCATCTCCTGAATCTCCAGACCTCACCAATGTTCCCCTTGAGTGCCACGACCTGAAGGAGGTGTTTAGTAAGGACTGTGCGCTCTCCCTTCCACCCCATCGCCCGTATGATTGTTCCATCGACCTTCTCCCTGGCGTTCCACTTCCCAACGGCCGTCTGTACAGCTTATCTCGCCCCGAAAGAGAAGCGATGGAACTATGCATCAAAGACTCCCTGGCTGCAGGTATAATTCAACCATCCTCCTCTCCACTAGGGGCAGGACTTTTCTTTGTAGAAAAAAAAGACAAATCTCTCAGACGTTTGTATTGATTTCTATGGGCTAAACAATATCGCAGTGAAGAACAAATATCCCTTGCCTCTCATCAACTCAGCCTTTGAGCTTTTACAGGGAGCCACCATCTTTTCCAAATTGGACCTGCATGATGCCTACCACCTTGTCCGCATAAGGGAAGGTGACGAGTGGATGACGGCGTTCAACACCCCCATTGGGCATTTTGAATATTTGGTGATGCCCTTTGGGCTCACTAACGCCCCAGCCGTCTTCCAAGCTCTCATCAACGATGTGCTCCAGGATTTCCTGAACCGGTTTGTCTTTGTCTATTTTGACGACATCCTTATCTTCCCGTGCTCTGCAGAAGAACACATATCTCATGTCGTCAAGTCCTCACCAGACTCCTGGAAAACAGGCTGTATGTTAAGGCTGAAAAATGTGAATTTCACGCTCAATCCGTCTTTTCTTGGCTATGTCATTCAGGGCAGAAGTGTCATGGCTGACCCGGAAAAGGTGGGAGCGGTGGAGCAGTGGCCAGTCCCGGGAACCCAGAAGGAGTTACAGCGTTTTCTGGGGTTCGCAAACTTCTACCGGCGCTTCATCCAGGACTACAGCAAAGTTGCCTCAACTCTGACAAAGCTCACTTCTACTAAGGTGAAGTTTAGCTGGTCAGATGAAGCAGACATAGCTTTCAGAAAGATAAAGAAACTCTTTACCACTGCTCCTGTGCTTGTGCAGCCTGATTCCGGTAAGCAATTCATTGTAGAGGTAGATGCTTCAGACACCGGGGTTGGGGCTGTTTTGTCCCAGTATGTGGGTCCAGAAAACCGCTTGCACCCATGTGCGTTCTTTTCCTGTCATCTCTCCCCTGCAGACGGCAATTATGATGTGGGCAATCAGGAGCTGCTGCCCGTCAAGCTGGCTTTGGAGGAGTGGAGACACTGGCTGGAATGGGCTGAACGACCATTTGTCGTCTGGACCGATCATAAGAACCTGTCATACATTCAGTCCGCCAAACGTCTCAACTCCAGACAAGCCAGGGGGGCCTTCTTCTTCAGCAGATTTAACTTCACTCTCGCTTACAGACCCGGATCCTGGAACACCAAGCCAGACGCCCTCTCCCGCCAGTTCTCCCCCTCCGAGCGGGATGCAGCTCCTGGCACCATCCTGCCTGCTGGTTGGGTTTTCACAGCTCTCACCTGGGTCTGAGAAGCCCACCAACAACACCCTGATACAGGTAACAGGCCACCTAATAAACTTTTTATGCCCGATTCGGTCCATTCCCAGGTGCTGCAGTGGACCCACCCCTCCTGCTTTGCTTGCCACCCTGGAGCTAATCGGACCATCTCCCTCCTTCGTCACTACTTTTGGTGGCCCTCTCTGGAGGCTGATGCTCCGGAGTACATTGCTGCCTGCACCACCTGTGTCCGGACCAAAGCCTCCCACCAAGCTCCAGCTGGCCTCCTTCACCCTTTGCCTGTCCCTGGAAGACCCTGGACACATATAGCCCTAGACTTCATCACCGGACTGTCTCCTTCAAAAGGTAACACAGTCATATTCACTGCAGTGGATTGTTTCTCCAAAGCTGCCCATTCTATAGCCCTACCAAAACTTCCATCTGATCTTGAAACAGCCGAACTATTGACCAAGCATGTGACCCAGCATCCCCTCAGACATTGTTTCTGACCATGGTCCCCAGTTCACGTCACAGGTCTGGAAAGCTTTCGCTGAAGCCTCAGGGGCCACAGTCAGTCTCACTTCCGGTTTCCATCCACAGGCCTATGATCAATCCAAAAGAACTAATCAGAATCTAGAATCAGCCCTCCGTTGTCTCACATCAGATAATCCCACCTCTTGGAGCACACTTCTCCCCTGGATTGAATATTCACACAATTCTCTCACCTCTGGGGCACCCAGTGGCTCAGTCGGTAGAGTAGGCACCCCATATACAGAGGCTATGTCTTCGCCGCAGCAGACCCGGGTTTGATTCCACCTGTGGCCCTTTGCTGCATGTCATTCCCCCTCTCTCTCTCTCCCCTGTTTCCTGTCCACTCTCCAGCTGTCCTGTAAATAAAGGCACGAAAAGCCCAAAAAAATATGTTTAAAAAAAATTTCTCTCACCTCTTCTGCCAGTGGCCTGTCACCTTTTGAAATCTCCCTAGGATACCAACCTCCTCTGTTCCCAGCCCAGGAGTCAGAAATAGCTGTACCAGCAGTCCAAGACCATGTCCAACGCATCCAAAGGGTATGGAGGGATGCTAGAGCAGCACTCGAGCACACCCAGGAGGCAAACCAGAGATCTTACAACCGCCACAGGAACCCAGCCCCTCCCTACCAACCAGGTCAGTCTGTCTGGCTCTCCACTAAGAACATTCCTCCTCTGGCTGAATCACGTAAACTGTCTCCCAGATACATTGGCCCCTTTGTCATTGAAAAAATCATCAATCCCACTGCTGTCAAGTTAAAGTTCCCGGACACCATGAAAATACATCCCACATTCCATGTCTCCCAGTTAAAGCCTGTCTTCTCCAGTGAACTGTGGTGGTGTCCTCTCATTTAATGACACTAAAACACAAAGTGGCTCTTTCAGCTGCTTCACAAAACAAACAAACAGCAACAGACAAACAGCAACAGACAAGCAGCAACAGACAAGCAGCTAGCAACTTTTTCTGGTCTTTGGGAGAAAGTTTGCATTGACACCAATGAGCAGCTGTCCGTTCAGTTCTGCTTTGTGTTTCTGGTTCTTTTTTCATTATCAATTGGTTTGATTGAATTGTGACATAAAATAAAAGAGGATCAAAAGAAAAAATTTACTTTGTAGGTCAAAACCTATTTAGGCTTTTTTTTTCACTCACTTTTTGTCTCTCTCCAACGACTTTCATCCTTTTTATTACGTCCATTATATGCAAATTACTTATTATGCAAATTAGTTGATGATCTCATCTAGCTACTTTTAGGACAGCCAATAGCTACTTTCCTTACTGCGGAGTTGGCAGTACTGGATGGTCAGGGCTCAGTGGATGATGCTTACATTTTGAGCAGGTCATTACAGCTTGAATATGAACTTTTCAAACCATCTTTCAGACGAATATCTGAATTTTGAATAAAAAATGACAAGCTTAAAGTCGACAAACAGCTACAGAGTATGTTTCTATAACACTTGTTTATCTGTAGTTGAAAGTATTTTCTGAAATTCATGCTGAATATTATAAAATCTGACATATTTTATATATTTCAAACAGGCTTTGTTTTAGATAAAAGACAGTTAGTATCTTTTGTGGTGACTTGTGTCAAATGTCAGTTCTCTGTTAAACACTGATAAAACAAAGTATCTGTATAATTATTAATGATAATACTGATTATAATGACTGTTAACTTTTTACCTACTGTCTCATTGTATGTTGTCTCTAGTGTCTGAAACTGATGCCTTGCACACTTTTTACCTGCGCAGCAAGTTTGTCTACAGGTACAAATAAAGCAACCTGAACTTAATACTGCCCTATTTTTTACTTTTTTATTTTGATTTTGATTTTTTTCTTATTTACTTCTATGTCACTTATATGAGCAGGACTTTATATGAGTCCTACTGATCACTGCTATGCTGGAGCTGAAGATGTGGCCTGTGATGTCTGCACTGGCAGAAAACTGAGAGCCCTGAAGTTCTGTCTGGTCTGTCTGTTTTTTCTGGCTCGTTACTATGAGAAACACCTCCAGCCTTGTAATGATGAAGCTACACACTCATCCAGCGTCCATATCCATCCTCTGAGGCACTTTGAGGAAGTGACAACAGCTGTGTCAGAGCTCAGAGAGAAACCACAGGACGTTCTGACAGACAAATGGACAAACATCTCACAGACAGGGACTGAAGTTTTACTGCCACAACCAGAGCCCAAGACCAGAGCGGACTTCTTAAAATATGCACGAGAAATCACACTGGATCCAAACACAGCAAACACACTGCTGTTATCATCTGATGGGAACAGAAAAGCAACAAACATGTGGGACGAACAGTCTTATTCTGGTCCCCCGGACAGATTCAGTGACTGGACGCAGGTGCTGAGCAGAGAGAGTCTGACTGGACGTTGTTACTGGGAGGTGGAGCTCCGAGGGAGAGACATTGGTGTGGCAGTCGCATACAAGAACATCAGAAGAGATGGGAGCTACAGTGAATGTGGATTTGGATTTAATGACAAGTCTTGGTAGTTGTATTGGGACAATAACAGTTACAAGTTTTCCTACAACAATGTCCACACACCTGCCTTGGGTCCCTTTGTCCTCCAGAGTTGGAGTGTGCGTGGATCACAGTGCAGGTGTTCTGTCCTTCTACAGTGTCTGTGAAACCATGAAACTCCTCCACAGAGTCCAGACCACGTTCACGCAGCCTCTCTACGCTGGATTTTATGTTTTTTATTATAGAGACATTGCCAGGTTGTGTGAACTGAAATAGACAGAGGTTGTTTCAGGGACAGTTGCTTTTTTTCTTCGGTTGTTTTGTCTCCATATTTGTTGCTGAGAGCTGACACAGATCAGCTGTCAATCAAACGTGATGGGCAGGACTTTGATGTGCTCTCATTTGGTGTTGTGTAAATGTGTAAGTGCCCGTAGGTGGCGCTCCTTAAGACCCATTAAGTGTAAACAGACAGAATTTCGACATTCTGACAGTCACTGAACTAACCATAGGAGACAGGTGCTAAAAATAGCCACTGCAGAGATGCACACACAAGTCCAGGTGTAGAGAGGTGAGTCAGGTTATGAAAACATGAAGAAACTTAAGTAAGTTTCTAAATAATATCTATGTTCTTACTCGGACTGAAATATTATTGGCTCAGAGACAGACATCAGAATATACTTTGGATGGAAGCAGAGAGGAGACATGAATTACAGTGTTCGTGTCAGCACAGCCTCAGCTGTCACAGTCTGCCCATCAGGTCTCAGGAAAAACCCGCCAATCCAAAGGAGCTGCAATGTTGTCAGGAAAAACGGTCTCACGTTAGATAAATCAGTCTTTTGGATATGAAATTAATAATTGAATTCGCTAGCGCTAGTTTGGGACACTACTTAAACAGTTGGCAGTCAGCAACTATGGCTGCTGCGTGCCAACCAAAAGGACTGCAGATATATATATATATATATGTGTGTATATATATATATATATATATATAT
>JAPQLA010211124.1:0-17826 GCA_029822935.1 Naso vlamingii
GCTGCGTATCATCAGCGTAACTGTGGAAACTGATGCCGTGCCTCCTGATGACATCCCCCAAGGGAAGCATGTAAAGATTAAAAAGAAGTGGGCCTAAAATTGACCCTTGAACTCAATGAAAAGTTAGCTGTCACACACAGGGAAAGACATAATGTCCCGTGTACTAATGTACATACCAATGGACAGAGTACACAATGAAACACAAAAGCACATCAGGTGAATAAGTACAGCGAAAAAAAAAAAATTCCATATCCACAGTTATTAGCTCCTAACTCAGTTATTAACTGTAATTTATATAGAAACCTGAACCATATAGCAAAAGTGAGGAAACAAAGGTTTCAACCAACTCTGTAAGACAATTTAAACTGCGGTGAAACCTGTAACACTAAGAAAAAATACACAATGTGAACACAAGGTACGCAAAAATATACTTCAACTCAGGATGCGTCACCAATAACATCATATTTCAGTTTTCAACATACAGCCAATGAAACAAACCAACTGTCTATTTCAGGTCAAGTCTGTCAGTATGGTAAGAGTTTGTCCATCTGTTGGCCGATCAACCAAATGTGATCCTGGGGTGGTGTCTTGGCCTGAGGTCATATCGGCCAGAGTGATTGGGGTATGGGTCAGAAACACTCACAGTTGAGCAGTTCTCAGAGTCACAGTCCATGGTTGGCGCTGGGCCAGTGTCAGAGTCACCAGGAACATGAAAGCACATGTCTGCATCAGGTAGGCCAGTCTGGCTGTCAGCCTGGCTGAGGGGCACGCCTTCATTCAAAGTCCCAGGGTCACTGTGTCCCACTGTAACAGGAACAGTGTGCCCACTGGAAGAAGCAGAGTCCCAAGTGTGGAAAGGCTGCAAATTCACTACATGAAAGACACCAGCGTCCATACCAGAGTCCAGTCTAGTCAGTCTGTAGTTGACATCTCCCAGTTTCTGGCTGACACAGAGTGGACCTGTGAACATGGGTGCTAGTTTAGCTGTAAAATTGGACTGCGCGTCAGACCGAGGGTGGTTCTTAACCCTAACAAGGTCACCAACAGCATAGGAGGCCGGACGGCATCTCAAGTCATAGTAGTGTTTTTGTCTGTCGTGACTGTGGTCGAGAGCTAATCTGGCATGGTCGTGAGCTTCCTGCAGGGAGGCTCTGAGATTCTCTGGGTATGGCACACCAGGGTCATTCACGCCATCACTGGAGGGATGTGTTATGAGGGCGAGGGGGGTGTCCAGCTCCCAACCATACAGCATCATGGAAGGGCTGAGGCCTGTGATTTCATGGGGGGCTGTACGCAGCACAAAGCAGATTTGAGACAGATATTTATCCCACGATGTGTGCTTGTCCCCAACATAGCCACGTATGGCTGTTTTGAGTGTCCGGTTCACACGCTCTGTTGCATTTGTTTGAGGGTGGTAAGCAGTGGCGAGCCTGTGCACAGACCCCAGGGTGGAAACAACATGCTCAAACAACTCACTGACAAAGGGTGAACCTCTATCAGAGATAAGGTAGGTTTGGGCACTATGTCTTGCAAAGACCTCACTGACAAACTTTGCAGCTGCCACCTGGGCCGTTGCCTCCCTGACTGCACACGCTTCAACTTACTTAGAGAAATAGTCAACAAAGACCAACAGGTAGGCATTTCCAGATGCAGTTAGGGGCAGTGGGCCAACAAAATCCACTCCTGCATACTCCCACGGCTTTTGAGGTCAGATGGGAACCATGAGACCAGCAGGTTTTCTCTGACTTTGCTTGGTGAGTTGACACACTGAGCAGGAAGTGACATATCTCTTGACGTCCGCTGCCATTTTAGGCCAAAAAAATCAAAACCTCAGCTGTGCCAGTGTTTTTTTGAAAAACCAAGATGGCCTGCAGTGGGGTGGTCATGATAATAGGCAAGCAGGGTGCCACGTATTGATACCAAAAACAAACCACATTTGGCTTTGGGGTCAGAGTAGTAAAGCAACCCATCATGAATGACAAATTGGGAAATGTTGCTTCTGTCTGGGTCAGCATGTGGGTCTGCCTCGAGATTCCTGAGAAGATGGCCTGTGTCTGGGTCATCCAACTACAGCTGTTTTAAATGTAAGCGATCAGTCAAAAGCACCGGGGGCAAGTTGCGTAGGTCCAAACTGCCAATAACAGCGTACTCAGGTAAGAGGTCTGTGGGCGTGTCAATGTTCAGGGGCAGTGGGTTACGAGAAAGGGCATCTGGCACATTGTTGTGAGCGCCAGGCTTGTGCACTATGGAAGAGTCAAAATCTTGCAGTCACAACAACCAGCGGGCTAGTCAGCCAGAGGGGTTTGGGCGAGACATGAGCCACCTGAGACTGTTGTGGTCAGTGACAACGGTCAGGTGGAGGCCTTCCACATAGGGTCTGAAATGCTCAAGGGCCCAAATCACAGCCAAACACTCTTTTTCTGGGGTGGAGTATGGCTTTTCTGCTTTGTGAAGAGAACGACTTGCATAAGCCACAACAACCTCTCGACCCTCTGTGTCTTTTTGCATCAATGCAGCTCCCAGGCCGAGGTCACAGGCATCAGTATTAACAAAAAAGGGGCGTGTGAAGTCTGGGAATCACAAAACTGGTGCAGATGTGACACGCTCTTTCAAAATGTCCATACATTCCTGACATTTGTCATCCCAGCAGAAAACTGCGTCCTTCCTTGTGAGCACATGGAGAGGCTCTACATGATGTGCATAGTTTTGGACAAAACACCTGTAGTAGCCGGTCAGGCAGAGAAACTGTTTGACATGTTTGACAGTGGACGGGGTTTGGAACTCCATGACAGCTTTTATTTTGTCCCCATCAGGTTTTATGCCAGAGGGTGTGATGCGGTAGCCAAGGAACGTGAGCTCACTCAGACAGAACTGGCATTTCTTAAGCTTCAGAGACAAGCCGGCAGCTTTGAGTCTGTTGAGAACCTCTTCCAGGTCAGTTAGGTGCTGTTCGAATGTGGGGAAAGCAAGAACAATGTCATCTAAATACACAGCACACGTTTTGTAGACAAGGCCAGCCAGCACGGTGTTCATTAGTTTCTGAAACATGGCTGGTGCGTTGCAGAGACCAAAGGGGAGTACACGAAACTGGAAAAGACCACAGTGTGAAATGAAGGCTGTCTTTGGTCGTGACTCCTCTGCAACTGCCACCTGCCAATATCCTCAAGCTAAGTCTAGTGTTATGAGGAACTTCCCCCTTGTCAGGAAGTCAAGTGAATTGTCGACACGTGGTAATGGGTATGAGTCTTTTTGTGTGACCTGGTTAATGCCTCTGAAGTCCACGCAGAACCTTGGGTCTGTAGAAAAATGATTCATTTTTAATATGCTTTGCTAACACATGCAGAATGGCCACAGTAACCTGCTTTATATTACTAGAGGGATTTTGATCAGGTATCATAATAAAGTGTGCAGAAGGAAATCTACGAGACAGCTATATGACAAAAACAGGATGTTCAGAGCAGCAGCATCTAAGCAACACTTCCTTTTACAGAGACAATGTCTTTGACAAAGAGAAACAAGACGTTCTGAGTGTCTAATAAATGTTTCCTTTTATGGTAAAGACCCAAGATGATCAAAAGGGCACAAGTGAAGTGGCGGGCGCGAGATCTGGTGAGCCGCGGGGGTGTTGTCTGGTATCTGTGTGCTTTGTGGTTTCAGAAGAGCAGGAAGTGTCATGCTGCAGCAGAGGAGCACACGAGACTGACACTCGAGGAGGAGGAGTATGGAGTCAGACAACAGCCAATGAGAAGAGATCTACCGTCATTTCTTACTTCCTTTGTACTATACATAAAACTGGGTCAGGGAAAGTGCAGTGAGTCAGACTTCACGAACTGACACATTTTGTTGTTTGTCAGGGACAGGAAGACTCAGACCCAGAGCTCTGTATGCTTTATTCCTTTACTGCTAAAATAAAACGGTATTTGAGACCGAATATCTTCTCCTATTGCTTCATTAAAAGAACATGCAGGATTTGGCTCACACATAGACAAGAGAAGGTAGAAGCGCAAATCCAACAGGTCAGAGCCAGGCTTGTTGACAATGACGACTGGGGCAGCCCATGGGCCTGTGGAAGGCTCAATGATGCCATCTTGCAGCATTTGTTCAACCTGTTCCTCTATGATGCGCTTTTTTGTTGGAGAGGTGCGATAGGGAGGGAGGTTTACAGGCTTTGCATCTCCTGTATCTATTGTGTGTTCAGTCACTGAAGTGCGTCTGAGATGGCCATCAAACATGTTGTCAAACTGGGTTAGGAGACTGAGCATGGCTGCCTTCTGCCCCTCCTCCATGCTTGCCTCATCTACTTTCGACATGAGACTTGACTGTAGAGCGTCTAATGACGTGATGGTTTCCACTGCAGTGAATGGTTCAGCTGTGCAGTCCTCATCCTCGTCCACGGGACAAGGGACGTCATCCATGAAAACAGTCCTGGATGGGACATGGATGGTCAGGGAGGCTCTAATCATAAAATCCATCCCTAGGATGAAAGGGGAGGATAGGTCAGGGATAATACGGAAAAGTTGGTAGAAGCGCTTCCCCATGAAGCCAATAGAGAGCCAAGTAACCCCAGCTGGGGTGCAGGTGACATTGTTAGCCAGACTCACTGATGGGCCCGCCCACTGACATGTTCTGTTTGGATAGGCATTATTGACACAGACAAGGTCATCATGCACTGCAGAAAGTGAAGCACCAGTGTCCAAGGTTGCCTCCACAGGCACTGAATTTAAGTTAACTTTGGTTCTCAATGGTGTGTTCCAGTGGGCTTGAGAGTGTGTGTCCTCAATATGGCCAAGGACATGCTGCTCTTGTGGGGGTGTGGCAAGTGGGCGAGGCTCAGTTAGTGTCTGGAGGGAGGATTGCCTCGGCGAAATGTCTTCCCTCCCCTGAAGTTTTCTGACTGTCTGATGTGAATTGGGGGGTCAGGAGACATATTTTCTGTATCAACATGTGGCTCTGTGTCTAAAGTCACAGTTGTTGGGGAAGAGGGGGTTGGTGTGGGCTGTGACTGAGGGGGTGACAGCATATGGGGTGCAGCGTTGCAGGTTGGGCATGTGCGAGATGTGAAGCCAGGGCGAGAGCATTTGTAGCAATGGGGCTCATTGGTCTGGTTTCTCCTCAAATGCGCAGGAGGAGTCTGGTGGCCACTCGGTCCGAGGACCGCATGGAGTTCATGAGCCCGCAGCAACAAGCCCATCCCTGAGTAGATAGGGGCGCCATACAGTGCTACTCTGTATTTTTCCAGTGAATTTGCCTATCAATTCAATCTGCTCCTGAGCAGGTGGTGGGCTCTTTAATTTGTTAAACTCACCAAGCGTGTGAGCCACGAATGTTGGGAGAGGCTCATCTGGTGCTTGGACACGGTCGAGAATGCCTCTCAGGACACGCTCTCGGAGGTCAGACGGCAGGAAAACTGTTCTAAAGAGCTGGCAGAACTGAGCCCATGTGATGACATGTGAACTGAGTGCTTTAAACCACTTACTAGGCTCTTTTACAAGGAAGCGTGGCAGTTCATGTAGCATCTGCATGTCAGACAGGTTCAGTGAGGATTTGTAGGTAGGTGTTGACAGCATTCAACCAGTCTTCAGGGGGCACTTTAGTATCGCCGGCAAACACAGGGGGCTCAAGCTTGGCATGATGCAATGCAGCAGCGATCACTTTAGATGTGTTGCTGAGCTCGAGAGAATGTGCCTGCAGAAAAGTCTGAGTGTCCAATCTCAGCCCCAGAGCAGGGTGTGGGGTCAGTATTGGTCACAGCAGGTGTGAATGGGGTCGAAGTGGCCATGGGGGTTGGGTGTGGTTGTTGGGCTACAGGGCTGTCGGAGTGGTTTTTATCAGACTGTTCCCATTGTTTGAGGATGCTACGCTGTAGCTCCAGAGAGTCCTGCAGACATTCTCGCAGTCTTTCGACCTCTGCCTGTAGGTCATGAACTTGTTCCTCTAGGCCTTGGGGAGTACGGTGAGGCATAGTGTAACCAGTCAAACATGTAAGGTCCATGTCCGAGTCTGCGTCGTCAGCCTGTGCGACTGGGTGAGTTGCCAATATGCACTGACACTTTAAAACAAAAATACAGCTCTAGTGTTGCTTGGGAGCAAAAACAAGCTAACTGTTCACACTACAGTTAAATAAAATTAGCTCCTTTAAAATACACTTAGTAGTGCATATGATTACGCGTAGCAAAATCAGAAGGCACCACCCAAAAATGTATGGCTATGTGAGAGATATTCACCTGAAATGTCCTACTACAGTAAGGCAGTAAGACAACAGGTTCAATACAGGCAACTTAGACTTCAACAGATAAGCAAATGTCTCTCCTTTTTTTTTCGTTGTTATTTCTTTCTTGTTTCAAATAAACCATACTCCAACAGTTCTCTAAAATGAAATGAAGGCTTTAAATCACGAAATCCAACAGATGGAAGTTTGCTTGAATTGCCCCCCTAAATCCAAACCGAGCGTGGAGTGCAGTCATTAGAAACCGATCCGTTATTTCCAGCAAGCAGGGAGGCAACGCCAAGTCCACGTATCCCACGCTGCTGACCCGAAGCTAGTTAGCTGCAGTCACATTAGCTTCCACTGAAGTTTGCTTCTAACACGGCACCCACGTCGAAGGGAACGGTGAAACACACACTCGCGCGGACTCCAAAGCTGGAGAAAAGCAGACAGCTGTCCGGTCCGGTCCTCCTCATTCGGGATCCAAGGCGAGGTCCAGAGAAGAATGTTTGGGTGCCAGTTGTAACGTTGGTGCAGGTGATTAGGCCTAGCCATAGCAGCCGTTAGCAGAGCTCCGGAGCATCAGAAACAGGCAACAGACAAAGAGTGGAGGGATCTCTTCACTGTAGCTTTATTTAGCAGGTTACACTGTTGACCATAAAAAGCCAGGTCTACTGGCACTACGTACAGTTCACATATAAACAACAGAATAGGTGAGCTACCTCCTGCACAGGCTCATTACGTATAGAGTGAATGAAGACCAGAGTGTGGCGAATCAGGAAGTGTACACCTCTACAGCACGACACAGTAAAAAAAAAAGAGGCGCCACCTTGTGGCGTAAACCAGTATTACAGCTGTACTCTGACTGTTACAAGCTGCACTGTGGAGTGCAAGTCTGTATGATCTCAATCTGTTCAGACAATGGGGGCGGCTGTTTCAAGCATTTGAACTCCCCCACAAGGTGTGTCTGTTGAGATGGTGCTCTCAATTATTAAATGTTTGTTTTTATTGATAATGGGCATACTTAAAGTTTTAATGATTTTTGGTTATTTGTATCGATTATGTAAGTTTATTGACACTGACTGATGTCTGACTGATGTCGTTTGTGGGCGTGTACAATAAAAGCTTCCTGCACGCAGCTGAATCTTATTTCAGCCGTTGTGTGTGAGCTGTGTGAAGCAGCAGCAGAGTGTACCGGTTCTTTCCACTTTCCTCCGTAAGTTCCGGGCTTTATGTTTTTACCTGGGATGACAATGCAGTGCCACTGTATAGCCTTACTCTGCTAACAGTGTCACAAAAGTTGGAAGGGGTTCGTCTGGCCTCTGGACACTGTCTAAAATCGTATGCTCTCTGTATTATTTCCTGATTATCTGAGGGCAGGAAGGCTTTGCGGAACAGATCAGAGAACTGCGTCCAGGAGGACAGGTGAGGTTGCATAGCTGAGAGCCATTTTTTTGGTTCCTTCGCCAAAAACTGAGCATAAGACAGGCCTCAGGCTTCCTTATAGAGGGTCACGATTTGAAGCCAATCATCTGGTTGCAAGGTGGCATCGCCATCAAATCTGTCAGGAAGCAGCTGTGACTGATGCACTGAGGAGTTCAAGCCAGAGTATGAGCTTGCCCCTTCAGCATTACATTTGGGGATTGAAGGCTGTGGTGCAGGGGCAGAGAATCAGTTGGGGGGGGGGGGGGTTAGCCTGACCTTCTAAGTGGTCAAGAAAGCTCTGCTGTAACTCTAATGACTGGCTCATGGCTGACTGTAGACAAGTTACCTGGAGCTGTATGTGTTTACTTGAGCAGTTAGGTGCTTAACCTCCGACAATAAAATACTGCAATTATCACATTCGGCATCAACCCCAAAATCCCCATTGTACACAAAAGAGCCTCTTCTCGCATTTATTCCCGACCAACAGACAAAGAGAAAGGCTAAAAAGGAAATTAAAAAAACCTTGCTAACCCCAGTTAATCACAGGGCTCAAAGATAACTTTACCAAAGATGCAATACAAATACAATTACTCAGTCATAAAACATACGTACAAGGAAAAACATGTGAAAGCCGAAGTTAACACTAGCACAGAATAAAAGATGTTTTTTTCACAAAACAGATTGAATAGTCCAGTTGTATTTTTTTCCTCAGTCAAACATCCAACTTACGGTTCCCAGTTGCTTTCAATGACACAGCTGCATATCTTCAGCCCTGCTGGCGTCCTGTTGAGGATGCCAGCACTCAATGGAGAAACGCTGATTCAGTTCATCAGTCCAAGCTGTGTGTGTCTCTTGCATGCAGTACACTGCGCATGCAGCGCACCGTGCACACAGACATAGGTGAAGAGTCACGTACCGGTAATCTGACCAGCAGCAGGAGAACCATACACACGAGCGCAGCCACTGCTCCTCCTCACGAAAACAGCACGCTGAAAGCAAGCTTGATGTAGTCCACAGTTTTGTCACGCCAATATGGTTCAAGGCGAGGGATCAAAGTCCACAGCAACTCCGCGGCAGCCAGCCAACTAGTCACACATGCAGGTTAGCTCCCAAAGTTAGCATCCAAGAAAAAAATGAAGCTTTGCACAGCATTTATATCAGCTGAGACACCGCCACAACGGAGAGACTGCAGTCTGAAGCAACTTCGCAGAATACAAACAACAGTCAATACTCACTTGAAGGACGGTCACAGCTCACATCCGAATGGATCACAACACGGTTTGGGCACCATTTGTAGAGATGGGGTAGATCTTTGGGGGGTCGTCGAAGTTGAAAAGATGAGCAGAGATGGAAAGTATTCCCACTTCAGTTTTATTATGGGCAGACAATGCGGTTGCACAGTGCAGGGTTTTAATGCTAAAAAAAACATACTTAAGGCATAATGCTATTTACCAGTCTCTGACATGCGACTTTCCACATCAAGATAAAACTCCGACTACGCCAAAAAAAGGAAGTGACGTCACACTATGGATTGGTAGTGGTCATTACAGGGTGTCTTGTGGATGAAACACCTGATGACCCTGAGGTGCACAACTGATGGTGTGTCCTGAAATTTAGGTCTATTAGAGATAGCTAGGACTCTACTAATAACCTCAAACCCTAAGTAGTTTATCCAAAGGACTACTAATCATTGGATGGATTGTTTCAGTACTCCAACTCCATGGGGCCTTTACAGTTCATGACACAGTGGAAACATTAGGGATTGCTGAAGAGATGCAGTACTTTTCATACAGATGGATGGCAAGTGCATTGACTGCCTTTCTCCATTAACAGTCCAGTCGTTGGATGAGGCTGGGAGAGTGTGCGGGATAACAATTCAAAGACCTATCAATAGTCAATCATTTGTGATTAAAATAGGACCTACAAAACATGCATCTTATTCTCGCTTTCATTTTTATTCACCAGGTTCAGTTAAAGCAGACAAACATAACACAAATATTTCAGCTTTACACCATTCAAAGGGGACACACTTTATTTTCAATGCGTCATATGTTACATATTTACACATTACATACACATTATATTCTGTCAATCAAATTGAATTTACCTTTCCAAACAATATTGTAATGTTTCTAAAAATTAAATGAGAAAAGATAGCAGTGAATAAGACAGGGAAATACAAGCAAACACAACCAAACTACGTATACAGTGTTAAATCCCTGACATCTGTAACTGCGAGAATAACCCTCAAATCAGGGAACAGCATAGTCAAAAGAACCCCCAAGCAGCAACATATTTCAATTATTTGGCCCTGATTACTGTTCCAAATAATTTAAGTGAACTGAGAAATTGGAGCCTTTAATGGTTCTCAAATGTCCTGAGTCAGAAGAGGGGCTGGGCTTGTTGGATAACAACTTTTCAACTGCAGGGGCTGGCTTTCCTCAGTGCATCTTGGGTCGATTTACACAAGTACTTCCATGTGGTTAAGCACTATCAGATTGCAACCTGACCTTCAAAAACACAACGTAAACTGCAACTACAACTTTTCATAACAGTTTGTATATCTTCCCTAATTATTCTTGGAAATTTTCTGGTTCCTTTTTATCAATAGCTTCAAATTTCTGCGGTCTTTACTGATCTTTCTGTTCTTGAGCAAAACATGACATTTTTTAAATGAGAGATGAGTCATAACTCCCAAACTTTCTCATTTTAGTGATGACCCTGATGTCCAGTCTTGTTGTTGAACCAATCCAAGATCTCCTGCTTATTCTGTTGTACCCAGTTGATGTTAGCTCTTGTCCTCTCCAAGGCCTGCTCTACAGCCAGAGTGGCAGAACCAAACCCTGCTGCTTTATGCTCTTCCACAAACTTCTCCAGCTGGTAGAGGAAACATTACAATACTGGTCAGAAAACAGTTTGACTTTTGTAATTTAACAAGGAATTATTTAATGAATACATACCTGTTGTAGTTCAGCAGGTGTAGAGAACCTCGCTGTGACCTCACTGATCATAGAGGCAAAGGAGAAAGAGTCCACACCATATCTAAACATACACCAGCTCAAATTACAACAGGAACTGAGCCTGATTGCCATGCTGCCTTCACATATTCATTGTGGAGTGAAAACAGCCCTCAGCTCAACATTGAGACAACTAAAAAGGTCATAATCTTCTTGTTGGTAAAACAATTTTTAATTGAGGTAATAATATCTGCCAAACTCAATTGGTTTAAAAAAAAAAAACTTCATAGAAAAAGTGGTTCATTGAAGATTATTCAACACTGTTAAAAATCTAGAGTTTGTGAATGTGCTGACCAGTGAAGTGCAGTATGTTCTAGAATTTTAATTTTGTTCTTTTCTTCCTGGCACTAGTTTTTAATGTTATACTCACTGAGTGAACATGTACTTCCACTGTTCCCTGACAAAGTCCCATGCCAGACTCTGCCCAATTCTGTTGCTGGCAACAGATGTGATGACAGAGGTGGCATCCTGCTTACGGATCATAGTTGAGTTTAAGGCATAAGACAGATACCTTTGAGGAAAAAAAAAAGACAAATATGATAGTTTTGCTCATTCACTGACTGTTTCTTTCCACTGACACTTTCCCTTCTAGTTGTATGCAAAAAAATCATTAAGCATTGGCTAAAAAAGGCAACCCTCAACCCATTGGTTGAATTTCGACCATTTCCAAAAAAATTGTTAAAGAATTTAAAGAAATTATTATTTATATTTCTTTCATGGCATATTTGACACATTTCCAATCTGGCGTTCATTTCTTTCATAGCACTAAAATTTCAACATCATTAAAATGAATGTTTTGTTGCACTCTGCAGACTTTGGTTAATGTTCTGTCTTAATCTTGTTTTTTGTACATGTTTTGCATTTATACTACTGAAAACTCAGGCTGTCATTATATTACAATCGCATAAATGGTAAACCAACTGAATTTATATAGTAAATTGTGTGCTTTTAAAACTAAATTCAAAGGATATGTACCCTGGTGTAAGGTTTTGTTTTCTTGTTTTTTTTTAATAGTCTAAAAAGTGTTCCCACTAATTGAATCAGAAAACATACAGTCCTTCAGGCATACCTGATATAGGCAGCTCTGAAATTTACCAATGGTGTCTGATACTCCCCGAAAGCCCAGCTTCAGGAGCTCATACACACACACATTGAACACAGATAGAAAAGCCATCAAGAGCTATTTGGAGCTCAATATCTTTCCCAAGGATAAGCTATAGCAGTCCTATAACCAAAACAAAACAAGATGATATATTTTGTGCAGAGGGGTTTGCACATGGTTAGTCTGCAAAGGTCTTAGTTTAGCTATAGATAAAAAATAGCATTATTTTACCAACTAATGTACTTACCAGCACATGGGAATTCTTAAAGTCACCAAAAATATAAACAATTAGAAAATCCTAAGACATAATATATAGGTTTTTCAAGTAATATATGAGAGCTACAGATGACATGCATTGGCCAGTGCATTGCTTTTGGCTCTCCTTTCCAACATCCCAGTCATCGGACGAGGCAGGGGGTGTCACCGAGATAACTTCCTAACGCAACTAATATGTTGTGGAAGTATTACAATTGTTACAAATACTCTATAATCTGTAGGCAGACTATAACAATAAAGTGTAACTAATTATTGTTGAAACTGGCATGATCTCATTCAAGTAAACAGATTTATCTTTATTGCTTTTGTAGTCTTTAAGCTACCCATAGAACCACCAACCCTCTGACAGGTACACAGCCAGCTCTATCTCCTAAGCTGAAGGCTCAAGTTTAGTCCTTCTTTATTTGACATGCTGTCACTTGGTTCAAAAACACTGCATTAATTTTGTTGTTGGATGCGTAATATGATGATGCTGACGTGTAAACTGATGATGATGATGGTACCGCAATGAGTAGATCCAAGTAGTCAGTCAACAAGTACAACAATCAACTATAATCTGTTGTAGTCTGTTTAAACATGTTAATTGGTGTAAGGGCTGGGAATTTGAGTGTATTTTATAAGGGGTTCCAATCATTTGCTACTGCAAAATGGAAGGAGTCATGGCCAAAGACAGTGCTGGTTTTTAGGGATAGTGAGCATGATGAAATCACTAGATCTTAAGCAACAAATTCTGTGAGAGGATGTTAATTATTAATTGCTGACACAGTTTTACTCAAACTATGGCATAAATAAACTAATCATTATCATTATTATTATGACTAAGAGCACAGGCTTGTATCATACTTGTGGAGATGAGAGCTTTCAGTTTCCAACATTACCTAACTTGTTTATGGTATCACTATATTAACTTCCTTATCTTCCCAATGTATGGAAGGGTACCTTTTTAGTAGGTGTGTCTTGCTGGTGCAGGCCAGTGCTGACATGAGTGTACTGGCCTCACTGGCTGCAGCAGAATTTTTGAATTGTGACCAGCCGAACTTCCACTCTGTCTCATCACCTGCTGCGATGGCACTGCAATATACTGCTGAGCGCAAGTTGGGATCGATCCTGACAAAAGAGTTGGAGATCAGTCATTGCTCAATTTGATTTTAAAAATTGGGTACGACTTTATGACATTCTTGAAAAATAGACCAACAAATTGTGTTGAGGGCTGTCCATCCACTGTTTGAACCACATGTTAGTCAGGTTCAGGCATTCCATTACTTCTGTCCTGCATGCCATACGGATGGCATTTACCTGGTTATACCTGCACAGAGAAACACAGATGTTCAAACGTCTGACAATATTTTTTATATCAAAAGTAGTTCTATAACCAATGTCCTTTCCTTCAGTTCAAAGTGTCTGATTCTACCTGTTAAACGACGAGGCTGTGTTTCTACAACCATGCTTGCACAACTGTGAGGTTGTGCTCTGTGTTAAATGCTAGAATGTAATTTTAATGTGTTAACAATGACAGTGCTTACATTCCTCTGTAACACATATATAAAATAAGGGCTATCCACTCAAAGTTGTTGATTTGAATCATCAAATCAAATCGATAAGGCCCTGTATCGTCTTGAATTTTATTAGTCAAATCATCACATTTTTGACTGCATTATTGTGCACTGAGCAATGTAGGAGCAAGAGCATGGCAGTCTGTTAACTTCATTAGATTATTATAATTAATATTGTATTACATTAGATTACTGTCTGGTGGTCTGGTCAGGAACAACAAAAACTAATCTAATAATAATAATAATAATAAACTTTATTTATATGGCACTTTTCATACACGTGTAGCACAAAGTGCCTCACAAATAGAAATAAAAACAAAACAATAATGAAAGACAGGAAAAGAAAAACAAGAAAAAACAAGGAGACCTAGTGAAGCTACAATGAGCTCAGAACAGAGCAGCTCAGCTTGCCCTTGGTTGTAAAATAAAATAATAAAATAATATTAATGACATGCATGACCAACTTGGCTGGCTGAAAGTAGATGAAAAGTTAAGCGCATCACTTCTTTTCTTTGTAAAAGACATTTATCATTTTAAAATTCCTGCTTGTCTGTATAGACAGCTCACCCTCAGCTCTGATGCTCACTCATACCCCACCAGACATGCAGTTAGTGGTAAATACGCAATTCCAAAATCTAAAACTACCTTCAGACAACAAACAGTGCTGTATAGAGCTATGGTTGAATGGAACTCCCTTCCAGGTCACATTTCTAAAACTCAGAGTAAGGCTAGCTTCAAAAAACAGGTGAAGCAACACTTCATGACTGTTCATACGAGATTGTAGTGCATCTAACTTTTACAGTTTTACTTCTTTATTGTTATGTAATTGGTACTTGTCGTATGATGTATGCTCTAGTCACACTAGATCATTGCTGACTTTATTCTTATTTTCCATGTCTTTGTATTTCTTTTTTATACAGTATTTTGCTTATACTGTCTAATTGTTATTTTTTGTTTTAAGTCTTTGTCATTGTTCATGTTCTAATTGTTTCTTTTTATTGTAGTATGTATGTATGGACCCCAGGAGGAATAGCTGATGTGTTGAAGATAAGGGGCTCTTTTTTCGTGCTGGAGCAAAGCTAGTCTAAGTGCAGTTGTAGGCGTATTTGTAATTTCGTGCAGTGCAAGTGACTGTTTTCCTCATCTGCACCAAGTTGCTATTTTTGTGAACTGGGCTGCACCAGGCTGGGTGGAGTGTTGCAACAGAGGGTCGTTTGCTACAGATGTGTTCTCGCAGTGCAAATTTGTTGTCATTTTTGTGGTGAATTTGCACTACGCTTCTTGCCATCCCAAAACAGGTCTAAAGAGCAGTGCAGCCAGCGGAGCGCTATTTTCGAGGCTTTCCTTGTCAAGAGCGCACATGAGCAGACCTATCCAGAATCTTACAGGTTGGTTTGGTGGATGTCCTCAATGTTTCTTTAATCTACATAAATAATCAAAACATTAGTTTTGAATGAAACTTTCTATTTTGGTCAATCATTCAAAATAATAAGCTGAGTCTTGTCTATTGAATTGGATGTGAATCAGGCAGTTGATGCGCGTCATGACATGCAGCTCTCCGTCAACTGAATGCAGCCACCTTGGATATAAGGCAGAAGCTGACATACAAGTACCTGTTTGGGACCAGCAGAACCCACAGAAATACTGGAGCACACGAATCACCTTCAAGATATTTTATTAAACAGGTGCAACTGACTAATGTTTCGACGCGCACTGCGTCTTCATCAGAGTGAAACAGTGCTGGTACAGAAGCCCCAGAAGTTGCAGCTCTTCGGCTTCTCTCTCATGTTTCCTGTAATTGTGAAATTAACCTCACATTTTTAACTATGCCTTTTGTTATGTTTCCTGGTCAAGTATTTGCAAGGGGTCTATGTAAAGTATTATTCATCTTGAAAATATTGTTAATTTGTAAATAGGATCTCTCATTAATATTGGGGACTGCCCACATATTGTTTTTGCCAGCAGAGGGCTTATGATGACGGCGCCCCCCCGAGGTGGCCGTGTTTGCTCGCTCTGCTCTTGAATGCCGGCTCTGTTTTGTTCTTTTTGTGTGTTTTCTTTTTGCTTTTTCTGCCAAATGCCACACACTGCTAGCATACAACAGACAGGCATTGCTGGACATCGCCAAGTCACACAGCCACTTTGAATTCACTTTTTTATATACCACCGGAGCTACAACTCATTGTTCACACCCGCAGCCGCCACCACCCCCACCCCCAGGAAGGCCCCGAAGCACCAATCCTGAGGGAGCAAGCTGACCCCAGGAGAGCACTTCAGAGATGGCGTCACAAGCGAGGCAAGAGTGGAGGGCTCCATGCTAGGCTAAAAGCTTGTGCTAGCCGACCACCGCTACACAGCCTCTTGCTAGCCAATGTGCGGTCTCTGGAAAACAAACTGGACGAGCTAAGAGCCAGGATTACAACCCAGCAGGAAATAAGGGAGAGCTGCGCTCTAATTTTCACCTGAGACCTGGCTTTCAGATAAAGTCCCAGACTGCACCGTTCAGCTACAGACTCACTCTGTACACCGAGACAGGAGACAGGACTGCTGCCTCCGGCAAGGCTAAAGGGGGATGTGTGTGTGTGTTTATCAACAACTCATGGTGTGGAGATGTACGAACTGTCCATAAGCACTGCTCGCCAGATGTGGAGTTTTTACTGCTGAAATGTCATCCCCATTTATCTACCAAGGGAATTTACTGCTGTGTTTTTGGCCGCTGCTTACATCCAAACACGAGCTAACTTCACGGCAGCACTCAGCAAACTCCACAACGTCATCAGCGTGTTAGAGACGGCTCACCCTGATGCTGTATTCATCGCTGTCAGCGACTTTAATCAGTGCAATCTACGGACTGTATTTCCTAAATATTACATGTGGACATTCCCACCCGTGATAAGAACACACTGGATCATGTTTACAGTAACATATGCGGTGCATACAGGGCTGCACCTCACCCCCACTTTGGACACTCAGACCACATTTCTCTGTTCCTGTATCCGGCCTACAGACAAAGACTGAAACAAACAAACCCTGTCACCAAACAAGTTAAACTCTGGACCCCAGATACTGAGAGCACCCTGCAGGACTGTTTTGCCCGGACAGACTGGGATGTGTTTAAAGCTGCAGCCACACTGGAGGACTCTTCTGTCAGCATACAGGACTATGCTGAGTATGTGACTGGGTACATCAGCACTTGTGTTGACAACATCGTGCCCACCATACAAGTCAGGAAGTTCCCCAACCAGAAGCCTTGGCTAAACAGTCAGGTACGCCACATGCTGCGAGCTCGCTCTGTTGCATTCAGATCAGGCAAAGAGACAGAGTACAAAACTGCAAAGTACGGACTGAGAAAAGCCATCACGTCGGCTTCTATTCTACTGCTGACTCCGGGCAGATGTGGCAAGGCCTGCAGCACATAACAGACTACAGGACCACCACCAGCAACATCAGCTCCACAGACAGCCTGCCGGATGACCTCAACACCTTCTACACCCACTCTGAGACCTCCAGCCACAATACAGAGAGGAGGCACACACACACCTGGACACACACCTGGTCTCTTCAAGTCAGGTACACAGAGCCCTGAGGAAGACCAACCCCATAAGGCAGCAGGACCAGACAACATCCCTGGGCGGGTGCTCAGAGCATGTGCCAACAAGCTGTCTGATGCTCTCACCTCCATCTTCAACCTTTCCCTCAGCCAGTGTACCGTTCCCTCCTGTTTCAAGTCCACAACCATTGTCCCCCTTCCCAAGAAGAGCCCACCCACCTGCCTGAATGATTACAGGCTAGTAGCACTCACTCCAATCATCATGAAGTGTTTCGAGAGAGTGGTGCTGCCCCACATTCAGAGCAGCATACCGGACCCCCTGGACCGCCTGCAGTACGCCTACCAACAGGTCCACTTCAGACGTCACCTCACCCACCTGGAAGAGAAAAACTCCTAAATCAGGATGCTCTTTGTGGACTACAGCTCAGCCAGCACCATCACAAACACTGGCACCCCACAGGGATGTGTCCTCAGCCCAGTCCTCTACACCCTGTTCACCTATGACTGTGTTGCCTACCATAAGGACAACATCATCCTGAAGTTCACGGATGACACTGCAGTGATAGACGCATTACTGGCGACGATGAAGGAGGGAGGTGGCCAGTCTGGTGTCACGGTGCAAGGACAACAACCTCACCCTCAACACTGATAAGACGAAGGAAATAATAGTGGACATGAGGAAGGAGAGGAGACCTCAT
>JAPQLA010211318.1:0-17792 GCA_029822935.1 Naso vlamingii
TGAGGCGATCTGATGTAAATTAGATCTTATTATTTAATACAATTAATAATTATCTATGATAATCATTAATTAATTTTAATAGCCAAAGTATTAAGTTCAAATCCCAACAACTGTATTTCTCGAACTGTGTAAGTTTCTTTAAAGGACAGTGCTATATTGTTTAAAGAGACAGTATACTACTTTGCAAATGGTTTTAAAGAGACAACGTAATCCATGTTTATTGAGAAGACTGGTGAACATGTAAATATGTTTTGAAAGTTTGTGAACAATTCATTATTACATTGCATGTGACTGAAGCAAAATTGTTGTCCATGTGTCTTCCTTTCTATCCCCCTTTACAGGAGCGCAACATAAAACTTACTGGATTAACCTCTTATCTGATCCTATTTAAACATATCTAATTTGCTCATTTCCTCAGTTGGCTTCTTCTACATTTCTTTAAAAGTTGTTCTTACGATTTATGCCCTTAATTTTGGTCCTGTTCCCAATCTTTCATTTTTTTAAGGCAAGATCAGTCACATGTTGATTTAGAGAACATCTGTTGTTATGAATGTGTGCAATCTGGGCGACTGAAAACCATTTTGCAAAAGCAAAAACGCATTTGTTATTCTGAGTGGTCCTATCATAACCCATAATTTTGTTGTCTTAAGGATCTGTTTCATACCAATGCCAAGCTGGTCTAAGCGCAGATTCAATAGCACTTGCAAGTTGGTACAGCACAAGCAGCTTTTTTTGTCCTTGCATCTAGTTGCTATTTTCCATTGTCAGTAAAAATACACTTTTGATGGGAACTAAAATTTTTGCTTCTGCCATGTCACCAGTCCAACGCAGTCTACGCAAAGCTGTTTAACGCTAAAGCAGTTGGAGGCCAGTTTACTCATTTTCCAGTCTTTAATTTTGAACTCCTATAGAGCAGCTAGACACGGTGACCGAGCAGTAAAGTCTGTAGATCTTAAGAAAGCTGATACTCGTGCCCTGTCTCTTCCTTGTATTTTCTGCATTCTCTCAAAACGGTCTGTGTCAGTTAACTCTTCCTCCACCTTTCCCTCCTCCATGCAAGTGTAACCCAGTACATAATTGGGGCTGATAATATTATTATTATCTTTGAAAAGATATATCTTTTTATTTATTAACCCTCATTTGGTTATTATTTTGGCAATCATATTTATTTTGCACACAACCAGTCTTTATTTGTGTATTATTTGTGAGAAAAAGTAGTCCCACCCTCTTCTCGTGAGAGTTAGAGTGAGAGCGGCAGAGTCAGCGCGGCCATGACGAGCAGATGAGAAATACAGAGGAAAGACACTTTCTAGTAAACAAAACGGCGGTTGTTAACTCACCTTAGAGCACAGAAAAAGTCTGGAAACTGTACCTTCCGGGAGCAGAGGGATTGTCGAGGACCTGTGAGTTGTTGTTTTCGGCAGAGACCTGGTGAGTTACCTGAGCTAACTAAGAGTTAACCAGTGCTAGCGAATGCTAACGGCAATAGCCACAGTGTGTATTGGGCCGCGACACGGCCGAAAACTTGTAAACATGTGAACGTGACTTGCCGCTACCGTTTACTGTGTGTGTTGAGAGGTAAAGCTACATATTTTGCTCGGTTGATCTGATGAAAAATGAGGTGTGCTGTTTATTTTGCTACCGTGTGTGTATTTCTCTGAGTGTTTAATTTGAGATACAATGGTTATGATGTATGTTCTGTTAAAAACTGCTAAAGAAGTTAATTCATAACAAAGGCAGAAACTCTGAAGTCTTGAATTTAATATTTTTATGTGTGTTAAAGGTGCATTCTGTTATTTTTCCAGTTCATAACTTAATGAACATCTGTGTAATGGTTGAAAAAGGTTAAAATTGATAATATTTCATATGGGAACTGAACTAAAACACCATAGAACTTACCGTAGATGTGGATCAGGATTCTCCTTGTGGAAGGGGATGGCGAGCCAGTGAAAACCGAAGGAGCAGAGAACCAGCATCTGAGCCTGAGCAGGACATCCAGCCCTTCTTCACCGTAACTGAGTGTGTCTGTGGTAGGACCACCGCACACACACCTGACTTTTGAGCCCCTGACTATTTTATTTTATTTCCCCCTGACTTGACTTGACTTCCAAATAATGCGCGCTGCAGCACCAAGGACATTGAGGAACATTAAAGGACAATTAAAGGGACATTTGAAGGAACATTACCTTTCCTATATGGACACTTTTTGTTGTTTTATATTGAAAAAGAAATACTGAAACATTGAAAGATCAGTTGTAAAAACACTGAATCTATTTTTATTTTATTTTTTTATTTTTCATACAAACATTTTGGTTCAATACATTGAGCTTACATTTAAACTACTACGTGGCTCCGTTTATTCATTGTGGTTGTCCTTTTCTTCAAACCCTCCTTTATGAACCTAGTCCTGGTCCATTCACTATTAACCCTATTACACCTAGCGGGTAACACAAGCCTCCTCACTCCATTGTATTCATAACCCCTTTTGTCAGATTACTGACACAAAATAAACACAGATGGGAACAGGATAAAATGTTACAGACAGTTTGTGCTTCTCATTCTTCAACATGACAAAATAACACGGGAACAGTGGTCCTTTAGCAGCAGTTTAGCCGTTAATCCAGCTCATGTGCTTGTTCAGGAAGTAAATAAATCCACACAAAGGGCTTTTCACACTGCTGCGCGGCAACTATCCTGAAAACCGCCTCACTGCTGGAAATTTTCTCTGGAAAGTCAGGCGTTTCTGAAAGTGGCTGCTGCTGCTATGGTGCAGGGCAGCGATGACAGGGAGGAGCTTCACACATGTGTCTGCATCTGCCGCCAGGCGGTATGAAAAGCCCATAACACTGTCAACTTCTGTCTGGTGTTTGCCTCCTCGGGAAAGCTAAACAAAGTTAACGCTCCTTCATTCATCCAACAGCATCTTGAACAAAGTGCTTACAGTAATCCCTGAAGCAGAGAGCGGAGCGCAGTTAACTACAAATGAACTGCATCTAAATTACACACTTAGTTGCAATTCGTGGTATTTCAAAGTTGTTGTTTTTTGTTTTTTTTTAACCTTCCTTTTCTGGTTTAGTAATTCACTTAGCCATGCAAGGCCACAGAGTGTGACACTACGTTATGTACGCACAAAATGTTTTAATTGAGGATTGTAAAGTAAATTATGCACATTTAAAACTCCTGACGTGATACATTTTTTTTACACCACAACATCTGAGATGTTTTAAGCATGTGTTAATAATAAATCAACTACAGTGGGAGCTTGAATTGTGCATAATTTAACTGTCCTCACTTCTCTACACTGTTTCAGCACCTGATTTTAGTGAACTGGGTAATCAAGTTCAGTTTACTATTAATTAATAGTAAAGTTTTAAATGACATTAGCTGCAATTCTCTCTCTCTCTGTTGCTCTCTTTTCTTTTTTAATTTTGGTCCTTTGTCTTATGTCATTGATGCCTCCACTGGGCGGCACCTTACACCGGAGGAAGATGCCTAAAAATATTTGTTGCCTCTTACCAAGTCAAATTAAAGTCATCAGTTCATGGAGGACTAATCGATTACCAAAACCATACCTATGCTTTGGCTGGGGGCACAAGTTTGTTCCTTCTACTACAGCTGTTTAAAGGGGATGAGTTGAGCTGATTAAATTGACCCTTCGCTAAGCTTAGTCACTGTTGCTATGTCTGTCAAGCTTTCGGAGCAAGCATAAGGCTCACACTGTAACTACATTCCCTGTTAAAATATTGTCTAGTTTTTGGAGAAACAAAAAAGTGATTTCAGACAGAAGCTGACAGAAGTTCTGCAAGCTTTTGAATGATAAAAACAGGAAGTCAAACTGACTCAGCAGTGAAAACAGGTGTAGAGTTATGAATATAAAGATACATGCTGACACCTACAGATCACAGAACAGCGGCTTCAACTTGTGTTTCACTTCATTCATAAAACAAACAAGGACCCTGTAACGATTTAGAACCCGTTTAGGACAAGCAGAGGACACGTCTCTACGTATATTAACGTTAAAAGCCGGGCTTTATGGTGGAGCTCGAGCTCGGGTTACCAGCGTTGCAAACTGTTGAGAGCTGCCATTTCCAGACTCCAGCCATAGACTTTAGCTTAACTGTCCAGGCTTGCTAGTGCTCTGAATAGCAATAACTCAAATTAACCAGCTAATATCCACTGATAACAAAGTAACATGGCTTCAATGTTTATTGAAGGGTTACTGAAGAAGACGTAATGGTAGCTGTGCTTTTTAAACTTTGAGGGGTTCAACAGGGAATGAGAACGTGCAAACAATTTTGCACAGAGCATAACGTTACACTTTTTAGTGTTTGATTTTGTAAAAGTAAAGAATGTAAATCTCCTTTGAACCTTGCCAAATAACGAGTATCACTTTTGCCCCAGACACAATGCTTAACCACAATGAGCTCGAAATCCACAGAACCCACCTGAAAATGATGAAAATCTGACAAAATTGCATGAGTTTCAACGGAGCACAGCCGTGTTGCTGTTGGACCCCGGTCAGAGCTTGCAGATGCTACGCTCTGATTGGCCTGTTTGCGTTCGAGGGCGGTGCTCAATGAAGAGGTCAATGGGCCATAACTGAAGTTGGCTGTGATCAACCTTAAAAATGTTGGCCACATGCACTCCTGTTGCTCAGGACATAGAGTTGTGTTAGATTGACAAAAATTGAGCCCTTGTTTTAATTTAAGCAGTTAAACCTTTTCCCCTCAAGGAAAAAAAGAGAGCTTGTACAGCCTTGGATTGATCTGCTTTTATAATATTTCTGTATTTCTGTTTTTTGTCTGTAGGGATTATCACATCCTCTAGCTGCATTTGTTGTTACATGTATTTCTCAGTTAAGTTTATTAAAAAAATATGTCTTCCTTGGGGACCTCTCCTGACGCAGTCTGAAAATGTAGTGTAAACAGATCCTCTCATCTCATTTGAGTCGAGGCAGTGAGGTGTTTCTGTTATGAAAAAGAATCCAAATCCTGGTGGTAAAAGATTATTCTCCACATAAACAGACTTACAAAGTATTCATAAGTGCTCTAAATTAAATATTTAGCAGGTCTTCCTGCTACCTCGTACTGGCCATAAATGATGTAGGTAGTAATCTAGATGATGTGATCAAAACTTGCGCAGAGAAAGCAGAGGACACAAAGCATGAGGATAGGATTTTTTAAGCCTCCTGCAATTGCTGCCATAGCTAAATCCTGAGAGTTAAATCACCTCGAGTCACGCTCTGGAGCGCCATCTTGTCACTCATAGCAAACAACTGACACCAGATGAAATGAGCCTCTGTGCTATTTCCTTTCACAAACGCTTATAAGCAGCTGCTGCTGCAGTCAGTAGCCCCTTTTACACAGCCTGTTCAGTGCAGGTTTAATGCGAGGCAGACGCGCCTTGCTGGTCTGTTTAAAGTGACTACGAGGAACTTTTAAGTATTTATGAAACGGTCTCACGATTCCTCTAATGATTTTAAATTTCCTGTAACAGCGAATGAGACCCTCAGCAAAAAGACTCAGATGAAATGATTTTTTAAAATTTCTTTGTTCTGTGCAATGACAATGATGCAATTATATTCTATGCCTACGACTGTTCATTTGCTCCTTAGCATGTAACGTTAATACAAATGGCTGTGTAACGTTAGCCTACAGTAAATAGAGGTAATAGGTCTCGGGGGACATTACTGCCATACAACTGGCTTATAGCTTACTTCTTAGTCACATATAAATACATTACCTCGTTGCGATCCATCATGCAGACTCTCTTTCACTCACTTCCACCACTGGAGGTGGTATAAGAGGCGAATCAGAAGTGGAGCCGCAGTCGAGTGATGCTTGTGTATATGGGAGACCTAGTATGGCGGGAAGGGGCCAGGCGTTTATCTTGACAGAGGAGAAATAAACTTGAAGGATGAAACAGAATTATGACAGAATGAACATTTTTGACTGTTTTACACTGATGTCGGAATTTTTCTGCCATTTTTTCACAGTGGAATCACTTCTTTGTTTGTGGTCAAGGCTGAACGTGTTCAGGGGACATGACAGCATAAACCTTAAGGAAAAAAAATGAAAAACAGATTTTTATCCCCGTACAAACCTTAAACTTAGTTGTGTTAAAGAAGTAAGGAATGAGCGGACAGACTTAAGATTCACTTGATGCTGCGCACCGCTGTGAAGAGATGAAAAAAAGTCCAGTACAGACAGAAACATGCTGATCTGTGAAAAACTCACCGTCAGTTTTTTCAAATGATAAAGTGTACACATGTAAACGATGAAAACTGCCCATTTTAAACATGTGGCCTGGAGAGTTTTGGACACATAATGTTACACTCGATTGTGGCACATGTCAGGCATTTTGAAGCTTGAAGGAAATCAACAGAAGCAGCTCTATACTTAGATGGATTTAATGACTGTGTTCCGTTATTATTGTCAGCATTTTCCGACTGTTTCCACGCAGTTGAATCACTTATTTAACTGTTTGGTGTGCATGTCGGGCAGGGGTGGACTGGCCATCTGGCATATGAGGCACTGTCCTGGTGGGCTGATGATCAATGTGGGCCAGCCTCTAAAGCTGACTTTGAATTTTTGTACTGAAAACCTCCCTTTTCATCCTATTATGTGTGTATAGCTGTCATTTTTAGTCCTTGTGTTCACAGCTCTGTGCTTTATTCGTTAGCTGTGATGGAAAAATACGACTCTCCTTTGTAGTATGCATGATTAAGGGGGCTGCAAGAATGGTGTACTTGGGGGTGGCGTCAGCTGATTATGTAGTGGGTCGGTCTAGGCCAAAAATGCCAGGGCTGATTTTTTGTCCCAGTCCACTCCTGATGTCGGGCATGTATGTTAACAGAGGAAGCTGATGCTGATGTTGCTGAACATCACACCTGTGACATCTCCTCTGAATCTGCGACCCTGGCTTGGTGTGAAAAATGACAGACTGATGTGGCTTAAAGATGCACTGCTCGGTTCTGTGTAAAGAACATTAAATTAACAGAAGGCAGGTTACTGGCAAGCCTTCAGTGTGGTGCTGACGCGGGGTCTCTGTGTGAAAACAGCTTTTGATGAAGCTTAGGTTGCTTGCTTTAGCTTCTGACTGGCTCACCGAAAGGAGCTGCAGCCTCCTCTGTACCAGCTGACTCAAATGATCCCAGATGGACCCCTGACCATTATTTGAATTAAATCCCCTAATTCATAATCAGTGACTTATTGTTCCTCCAGCACGCATGCTGAGGACTGCTCAGCGGTGTATTACTGAAATGGAAGTGTTGAGTAACAGATTAGCAATACATTTAGACAAAGATCTGGACAGATGATCTGTCTTCACTACTCCAAGAAACATAAAAAATTTAACAGACAAAAACGTTTTACCTTTTTTTGTAAAATACTTTTATAAGAAGCACACAGAAAGAAAGCAGATGTTGGTGTGGGTTGTTATGTTTGGTAAATGGAAGTCTGTCCTCTCTGTGAGACAGATAAGTGATGGACATCAAAGACGTTTCACAAAATGCTGCTGCTGTAGCTTGCTATTTACTAAGTTGCTATATATTTGCTATAGTTGAGTTTTAGTCCAGCACTGGACCTGCTGTCAGTCATGACTAACAAACAGCCGTAAAAATACAATAAAAATTCTTTCATGGAATTCCTATCTTATTTTAGTTAGACTTGCAATGTGAATATGCAGTTTTGTATATATAACATTATCCATGCATAAGCATCCATTTAAATTTTAGGATAGTTTTATAGTAACACTGTTTATAGTTGTTTTGCAATTAATAGCAATTTAAAAATGTGTCATCTTTCAACTGTTCAGCCAATCAAATCCTTTGCACCTTCATGGGCAAAAATTATGGATCTGAGAGCTTGAGATGATGTGAGATGCTTTATCTTTTTTTTCCAGAGGGAGCTCCATAAATTACTGTGTGTAAGCAATAAACTGTCAGACTCAATTCACAGTGCTACTGCACAGTGTGGAATTAAAGTGCAGCCAGTAAATATTTAATGTTGAATTATGCTGCATGCATCGGGGTGAACATAAAAACTGACCAATAAAACCTTATACATTGAAATGTGTCGTGTTTTATTGGTTTACTGTTTGGAATAATCCCACACAGACATGTACTGCAAAACATGTTTCACCACAGGATTCACAACATAAGGGAACACATTCTGTGGCTCTCACTTTCTCTTTGGACTTACAGTGAGTAAAAAGGCTTGCAGGCTGGAGAGAACCCATAATGCTCCTGTTATAGCACATCTGAGAATGTTCTCCTCTGTAGAGAAGTGTGATGCTCTTGAGTCTGATTTAAGTGGGAGATCCGCATCAGATGTTGTAGCTGTTACAACCATCAATTTCTGAGGGACATTTTGCAATTGCAGTGTAATTACCAAAATGTAATAGCAAATAATTAAAAACTATATTAACAGAAATAGTTAAACAAGTATTAAATGAAACATGAGATGCATTACAATAAGTAAGTGGAGAACTGCAGGCCTTACTTTATATTTGCTAATGTTTTTTCATCGTTGACGACACATTGTCAAAGTTTGTAAACGCTCTCATCTGTTATCTTTTCTAAAAATAAAAGTAAAAGCTGAATATTGTGAGAAACAACACAGTTTCATTTGTAATTGCTGAAGGTCACTCACTACATGTCAGATGCAAAAGATGAAAACTCATAAATGTCAGCTTCACACTATTCTATCAGTTGGTTACAGTTGGTCTGCACTGTAAGGTTAGGAACATTTACAGCGCTTTCACACCAACGTTACTTAGTTTGGGGGCATCATCCCCTCCAGAAATTAAATCATTTATTGACTCTATTAAAGCAACATTATTTAAGAATTCATTTCTCTGAGATCTGGCGTCCCTGCAACATTACAGGTATTTTTGCTCCATGTGTCAAACATCTAGCAAGAGCCACAACACATGACATGTAGCTTAACATGTAGCTACTCACTATTCAACAGCAACAAGTCCAGTTCTGTGTTTGCAGCCCTTTATTTAGCGGAGCTGTCTCCAACGACTACACGCCAGTGTGAGGTAACTCCTGCCAGTCCTCTCGCTCTCTCACTGTCTCAGCGTCCTCGTTACAGTATCCTCAGCTCTGTTATGAAGCTAGCAGAGGCTGTTGAATCCAGTTACAGTGCACACTCACTCAGCACTGGACCTCCATCTGCAAGCACACCAGACCTCCTCTAATAGCTGTGTAAAACACCATCTCTCCCCAGTGCTGCAGCTGCAGCGTCGGTCTGCAGGCAGCCTACATGTGGCTTTGAGGAACCTCTGTGAATCACAGAGTTGAGGCCAAGCAGAGTAGGACATCAGAGAGAAAACCAGAGGACATTTTCTCCATAAAATATTACTTTTGTTTCACCAAAATTACTGTTTTGTGTTTCACAGTAATGTTGATCGTTAAGTTTTGGTTTTGAAACCGCAGGCCACAGAAACAAGCAACAGGATGGGCGAGAGGCTGAGGCAGAGAGCCCATCAGCCGGTTACAACTCACTCTAACATTAAAATGATTTTAAAACTGTTATACATGTTGTTACTTTAAGTTTATTACCTTTGACAATTGGTAGTGGTATTATAATCATCATCAATCATCCCTTTAATTACACTTGATTAATCAGTTCTTAATTACAGTGCTGGTTAAGGTACTGCAAACAACCATGTGTTGATGTTGTCATATAGAGTCAACAGTTGCATTGTTTATCTGTTGTGTTTACTGTGTTTTCATCATGGAAACTGTGGAACATTAAAGCACTAGGTCTCACTTCAGTTCCCCCATCTGCAGTCTTCATCAATAATGCAAACACAAGAAGTCTATGTGCACAAATATCATTTGTAATTACAACAAACACTTAACTAAAATTTATTATTATGTCTTTTGAAATGTGGTTTTGCCTCTGTGCATTTTTCCAATCAAACAAAAACTGGCGCTTTTATTAGAAGATAAAAGAACTGAAACAGGAAATTGCTTCTTTGGTTTGTTAGTTGTATCAAAAATAAATTTATAGTTATTGGCCAATTCAGAGCTATCTAAGTTGAGTTTTACAGTAATATCAGGAAATAATGATTCAGATTCCTTTTGTAAGACAATTATTTAAAGATGAGCACATTTAAATTCAGATGGAGATCAGGAGTCGCTGAGAGATACTTATTTTATTTTAATGCCCCTCCACGGTGGTCCATAACGTTGTCACGGTGGCATCTGTCTGTTTAAGCACATTCTTATGAACATAACTCAACAACATGATAGAAGCTGCACCACAGGACCCTCCTATGGAGAGGATTATTTAATTAGATTTAGGAGTCCATGCTGCATCAATCTGCATACTAATGTTGAGGGCCAGATTGTGATGAAACCACTTCTCCATTTTGTATTCTCTTAATGCGTTAGGATTCCTATTCATTTCATATTGCAATAATGTTATTAGACTTTTAAAAATGTCAAATGATTATTTGATTGTATTATTAAATAAATGATTTTAAATCATGCATGAAATTAATTTGTTTTGTGTTAAACTGCATAAATTAATGAATCCATTAATTAGAAAGCATGTAACAGTCTCCTGTCTGTGTGTAAATAACAAAATGGGGGAGGTGTTCTGCTGTTATTTATGTTTTATCTCCAGCCTCTCTGGTACACCCTTAGCTACAGGGAAAGCAATCATTGTCCAAGACACAAAGCAGGCGCCGTGCGCAGGCTTGTTGATGTAGGACAGACAAAGCATGGAGTTATTTTTCTTCTCCAGAGAGTTGTTTCAAGTTTCATGCTGTGGTATGTGCCGGTCAAACAGCTTTATTGATGAGCTGATTACAGCTCTGCTCCTTTGATCTTAATTTGTCTGAGGGTATCTAAAGTTTTATTTACTGTACAAGACATGACGTGTTTCTTCTGTAATTTTTTATACATTAAATAAAATGATGCCTACAACTACTGCCTCTTTTGAATGAAAAATGTTTTAGGGAAAAAAAAGCCCTAAAAATTGGAGCCCTAAAAAAGTGTTTTAGGGCTCTGTTTTTTTTTTTAACAGCATGACTGCAACGCATAAACATTTTATTTTCTGGCTGCAGGGGTTGCAAGTAGGAGTGGCAATCTTTTTGTTGTTTTGGTGAACACAAACGGAGGCACATCTGTGGCGCAGCCTATCAGTGTTGTGCACACTACCAACCTTAAGCATGGAAAATGTACAAATCAAAATCATGACATGCTTTAAGAAACTGGTGCTGGCATGCATCAAGAAAGTAACATGTTGGCTGCTGGCAGACTGAAGCTGCAGCAGCAGCAGCAGATAGTTGTTTGGGACAGCTCCACTAAATAAAAGGCTGCAGACAGACAGAGAAATCGTAGGACATCAGAGGGAAAACCAGAGGACATTTTCTCCATAAAATATGACCCGGTTTTACTAACATTGCTGTTTTGTGCAACGCATCAACGTGCATCGTAAAGTTTCCTTTTCAAAGCCTTGGGTCACGGTCAAGTTACATACTGTTGCTTTAAAGCACTTCATGGCTCAGCTCCCAGTTGCATTGCAGGCTTGCTGCTCCCTCATGGGCCAGAGCGCAGCCTCAGATCTTCAGGCAGGGCTAACAGTGACCGGCTTTTGCTGTGAGAGCCCCTCAACTCTTGAACTCACTGCCTGAGAATCTGAAATAAGCAGAATCAGTAACATCTTTTAAATCATTGCTTAAGATACTGATATATATTCCTCCGTCTCTCCATTTATTTATATTTTCTTAATATTGGGGGTCAGTCATTTGCTGTTTTTGAGGGTCTCTGTGCTATTTCTGTATTTTTATTGCTTGATTTTAATTCTAATTTTTTCAAAACTGTACATTGTTGACCTTGTGAAGCCCTTTATAACTTTGGTTTGAAATCTATCTTTCTGTCTATCTATCTGTCTATCTATCTATCTGTCTATCTATCTATCGGCATAATTGCAGTCAATAAAAATTCTTAATGACAGTAATAAATTATGAAAAATCTTTTAAAACCTCATTAAAAAAAGAAGAGCTGCCTGTCGTGATTTTACAATACAATCGATGTCAAGTTGAAATTAAACTTCAAGGAACACAAGCTTCAGCTTCACAAACTGTGTTCATTTGATTAATAATGGTTTTTAATATTTATTGCTCTTTTTCCTAAATAAAAGTCATTTATTATATCAGGTTTATATTGTATTATTTATGTTTTATTAGTTACTTATTGTTAGCTAAATCACAGTCTTACTTTATACTTGACTCTGACTGGCTTTAGGTTGTCCATAAATTCCTGATAGAGAACACAAGTAGTTCTACTCAAACTGTCTGGTCACTATTCAAAAATAATGCACCTCAGCCTGTATTTGTTTCCATTTACCACAACATTACAAATACATTACTATTATTATTATTATTAGTAATAGTAGTAGTTGTAGTAGAAAGGTTCATCTTACATGTCACCTAGTTACCTCTGGTGACATGTCTCCCTTCTATAACTTGCAAGCAGAAGTATTTATACATAGAGACAGCTATCTCCAGCTAAAACTGAAGCGGTCCATGCTAAATGTCTTAACTTAAAGTTAAGTAGAAGTTTATCCATGTTGTAAATGGATAAGCAGCTAATACATGGACAAGTGAAACTTTGACCACCTGTGCTAGATGAAAAATTAGGAATATACTGTGATTCTCAGCTCACCTCCTAAAAGCATAAATTAGATAAAACATTTCATGGCCATCTATCAAGTAGTTGTCAGCTGAGTGACAGACTGACACTGGGGTCCAGAGAGCATCGCCATCAGCAAAACCTCATCCACTGCTTGGCCTGGGAGAGCTGGAGAAAATTATAGTCATGGGACTGTAGCCCAGCCAGCAGGCAGTGCACACCAGGCTTCAGTCAGTCAGTACGATTGAGTAGCACCTATAAAATCATGACAAGTATTATTGTTGAATGACATGTTACAAGTGCATCAGCTTTATCTAGAAATCAATGACTGACCTTTGCACAAGCATGTGAGGTGCCTAACAATGGATTAATGGTGGATTTACACTCAGAATTTGAGAATCGTTTAGAAATTGCTCCGAAAATTTGGACAGATCAGAGGCAGCTAGGGAGTGTTCTGCTGTGAAGATTTTTTTAAAAATGCGCTCAGTGATCTATTCATTAGGTGATTGTGTAACCTCTTGGTCTTAAGGAAATTCTGCTATAACCAAACCTCTTAAGATGATATACAATGGAGTCATAAAAGCTTTTGACCGGAGGGCAACACTATATTGGCCTCATATATCAGTCTAATCCTAAAACCTGCTGTGACTGCAGGGCTCCAACATTTTTGTGCTTCCCTGTGTTGAGGAGGATCCTGAGGAAACCTAGAGCTGCTAGCCCCTGACCCCCGAGTGTGCTGCTGATAAATGACCTGCACAGGTTTTAGGTGCAGTACATAAATCTGAAACTTGCTACATTCATCATTCTAATCAGGAACTGGTTGGAAAAAGATGTACAGGTGTAGGATATAGGGTTAAATATAACAAGTTTCTAGACTGATCATAATTCAGCAAAGCCACCCTATTTATCTTTAGACCAATATTTGTGTTTCTATAGCAACGAGTGATGACTGCTCCAGCCAACTTTAAGCATCATTCGGTGTAGGTATAAGCATGGCTTGTTGCACTGTAATCACATGGCGCCCTACATACAGAGGTTGCATCCTCACTGCAGTGGCCTCGGGTTCGATTCCACCCGGCACAACGGTTTAGTAGTTAGCTATGTGGCCTCATAGCAAGACGGTCCTGGGTTTGATTCCTGGATGAGGCAGGACCTTTCTATGTGGAGTATACATGTTCCCCCCATGTTCGCATTGGTTTTCTCCGGATGCTCTGGTTTCCCCCACCATCAAAACATGTTTATAGGTCTATCTCCAGACAGTACCCTTGATCAAGGTACTGGCTTAGAATCTGGAATTGGTCCCTGGGCGTTGCATTGTGGCTAGTCTCGCGATACTAGACGATCTGAGATTTCTGCCTAATGATCATCTGGGGATGTCAAAATGCAAGGCAGTTGCTGGGACAGCGGTGAGAACTGCCGCTAACAAAGCAATGCCCCTTACATTTTTGAAAAGGAGACGTCCTGCTGGAAATAGTGCGCTTTTCTCCTCCGTAGGGGAACAGACCAGAGATATAGCAAGTCACTTTGTAACATGGAGAGAACTTTGTATAGCATTAAAATGGATGCCCAGAGCAATGTCAGATTTTTGATTGCTCCACATCAGCTTTGCTACGTCCATAACATTGCAAAAGCGTGTGACAGCTCCCACAGAATGTTACTGCTTTGGGTGGTCAGTCTCCCGCAGTAACTCGTCCTATAATGTCTTCCAAAGTCAATGTATAGTGCGGCTGGACGATGTCCTAATAAAAGATTAAGTTTGTTTTTAACCGATGAAAATGCTTTGCCGCAAAAGCAATAAACATCAACAACCACCAACAAACTTTAAAGAAGTTTTATTCGGTGACCGTGACTTAGTCATCTCAAAGAACACGTGTTGGTGGTCAGACAGTGTTTACAAGCACAAGACTTCAGCAAGTCACCGGCCCCAATATGAAGGACCACCTAAAGACTTAGGATTGGTTCTGCAATGCAAGGGCTTTTTTAAAACTCTGTAATTGTTTCCACCCAGTTTAGCAAAGAAAGCTGGGGGCATGTCATCAGTCTCTAGTTAACCGAAGCGTCTAGTGACTGACTTGTGAGTCTGCACTGTGGCTGCCCATTGCTCCTCAGGGATGGATTAAATGCAGAGAACACATTTCACTGTATGCTGTATATGTGACCACTGAAGTACCTTTACTTTTACCTTTTACCCCTGGCCATTTGCTGCGTGTCATTCCCCTTATCTCTCTCCCCCATTTCCTGTCCAAATCTTCAGCTGTTCTGTCAATACAGGCTCAAAAAAGCTCAAAAAATATCTTTAAAAAAATACTGACTAAACATTTTAATTTATACTTCTGCAACTGGACAATGCCAAATAAGATTTCAAAATGTATTTACAACTATATGAATTAGATAAAGTATGCTCACATTGTGTAAATATTACCAGAGTCAGAGTGCTACCTACCCCGCCTACCTACTCACATGCTAATGACATGACAACGATATGATCATTCTCTCTGTGTCAGTTGGCTCACCCTGTGTGGAGGCACATTGAGAATGAAGTCACATACAAAAGAGAGTGGCCTTTTTTTTATTATTTTATTTTTTTGTTGTTTATTATTGTAAAATCTCAGATCGCGAGAATACTCAAATTACTAATCTCACTAATCATTACAACAGAGGGAACCAGGCCCTGGTAAAATCCTAATTTCCTTTGTTTATAACTGATTTGAGGAACAAATCTCTAATGTTAGCTGTAGCATGAGACTCGCTGAAAAGCAAATCAGCTGCAGCCGTTTATTCTGGCTCGTGCTCTATTTCTTTTGTTGTCGCTCTCTCTTTTAAGGCCAGTTTGAACTGAGATGAAATGGTTGCAGGGAAAGCTGCAATAAACTGGTCTGTCTCAGCTCGAGCTCAAGCCGACTGACAGTGTGGCTTGCAGACACGGTTGTTGACAGAAGCAAGTCTGAGCACGATGAGCTAATCAGCTCTGACTGATGTCACCTGTCGCTAAGAAGTGCAGTGTAGACCAACCAATCAGAACAGAGTACAGAGAGCGTCACAGATTTTTTATTTTTCTACAAAATCCTCGTCCCGGTGACAAAGAAAATATCATAGTAAAAACAGGGCTTATTGGAGACCAGTTCAGCAGCAAATGGTGTCATTTTTTAATCACCTTTACTCCATTTAATCAGGTTATACATCATAATAACAAAGTCAAGCCAAAAAAGTTGTCTAGTTTCACTTAAAATAGCAAATGACATCATGCCAAACTTATGCACTGGACAGCAAAGCACAAAGGTTAGCTATATAGAAAATTAGTGGACCAAGTCTCTAACCTTTAGGGATACCATACCTTAATGGTGTTGAGAAATGAACTGCTATGTATGGGCAAAGCTGGATTTTTCAACTGTGGGTAATATGTAAGAGTATTTTTTTAATAATAGTAGGACATCTTCCTGATTTTTTTTTTTTAAATCTGCCTTGAAGCATGGGGTCTGCAGTCAATGCAGGAGAAATGTGCATTATGTATGTGCATAATGTGTACTTTACCTTGTGAGCCATTACAACTGCATTACTGAGAATTTCTGCATGTTCAGAAATTACATTTAATGCATGTGGCCCTAAGCTGCTGGTATAATTTCTAAAGTAGCAGATTTTTCATTTAAGCTTATTATTTCATATGAGTCATCTTGTTTTTGAGATGTAAGCTGTAAACTTAATGGAGTGAGAACCGATGAGAGGTGGCACCACCATGTCTGCAAAATCAGGTGATCAGTAAGGCAGATCCTTTCACGATCTTTCACAAACCTCTTTTCTGAGTTAAATCTGATTTGTGGAGCATCTGTCTGTTGAATGCCAAGCATCTTTTTGGCACCCCAATCTTATCTGACCTCCGGGCCCCCATCGATCACCAAATGGTCCCTCCAGAGCAGCAGACCAGGTTGACACTGGTGAGTTGGAATAATAAATCAACAACAGACTCAGTCAGATGGAGAGACCTAGAGAAATGGGCCATAATAGGACAGTGGATTTGTTTAGGACCCTTCGTTGAACTCATTGGAGCTAAATATATGGAATATCGTAATATGGGTGATTTTAGAGAGGTTAAATAGTCTGCTATAAAAGATTTCTTGGGTCACTAGCGCCCCCTCAACAGCTGGAAGGAACCCACTTTCACGTACATGTATGAAAATTTGTAGACATATTTATCATACTGTGACAGCCTCTGCTGTCACTGTTATATTAAAAATTGTTCCATCTCTTTCTTGAAGAGGAAGTGAGGTTGCTGCCAAATTGGAACTTCCTGCCTGATGTGGAGCAGGTGGGCCCAGTGCTCCTCACAGCATATAAGCACCACCTCTGGTGCAGCTCTTGCTCTTTCTTCCCCTCCCCTCCCTGCCAGCGCCTGCATTATTGTCTTTGGTTTGTCTTCTGTTTGCTCTACAACACCTAACAACCATTCATCCACTCTTACACTACTGATAATACTGACAAACACACGCCATCCTTATTATTACTGTTAAATTGTCTTTTTCTTTATATTAATAAATTACTTAGATTTTGGCACTGCGGCATCTTTTCCATTCTTTGCCATAGCCTATGAGCCAGGTTATGACAAAATGGGGCTCGTCCATTTAAATTTTTGTGCAGCATGCAATTGTAAATGCAATTGTTGCTTTGCTCTGATTTCACTTGTGGTGCCTGATACTTATGTATTGGGCACATTTTTGTTTGTTCGGTTTCTGATTTGGGTTTTATTGTATTTGGTAAATTGATAAACAAGCTTATTCAGAGTTATCCTGTATTGTGCTTACTGCCCTATGTAGCGTAGGCTTTTACCAAAGGTATCAAACCAGTTTAAAATAAGGACAATTGTTGGGCGCCAGACAGGGAAGAATTAATCTTACCTGTCAATTAAAATAATAAACTTTTGGATTTTTACATCCGACTAGCCTAGCCTGTGCTATGGAAGAAGAAATAATACACACAACAATCAAAGTAAATATCAGATATATTCAGCCAAAAAAGAAGAGGAAAAAAAAATCATTCAGTTCATTCAAATTATTATTTAGATTCAGTTCAAAAAATCATTCAAATTCTCATAATGAAAAACAAAATTTCCATTCACAAAATAATCTACTGCAAACTCAAATGCGGA
>JAPQLA010211467.1:0-17767 GCA_029822935.1 Naso vlamingii
AACTTTACTTTGTCGAGAATATTGACACTTCAGTAATTACTTATTACTGAATATTTTAAATGGATACAATACTCATTTGCTGATTTGCACACAAACACAGAGGGCTGCACGCACACGCACAGCCCCTCCTCCCTGCTCTCACCGCTGTGCCCCAGCTGGTTGTTGTCTGATGTACACGCATGTCGCCAGTTAAACAGTGTGTGTTTCCTGAAAGAAAGAGTCTTGTCAACATGGCAGCTGCAAGTGTTGCATGGGTGTGATCGTGTACACGGACATGGCAACAGGAAGTCCAGAACCGAGTCGAGTTGAACTCAGATGTGTTAAGTTTCACTTTGTGGCAGCGCACCGCCGCAGAGAGAGGAAAAAAAAGAGTCCTGTGGAGGGACGCCCGCTGAGCTGTGAACACTTTTTGAACACATGCACAACCTGTAGTTGCAGCAGAACCTCCGCCACCAGCTTTGGTCGAAAAGGAAAAGTGCAGAAGCGCTTCCAGTGTTGATCCAGTATTTAGTTTTTGTTTGTTTGTTTGTTTGCACTGCCTCAGAGAACTTGAAAATAGAACTCATTCATATTGTCACGGATGGTACAGCGAGTCTTCCCCCACTACTTGAGAATTTTTTTTAATAACAGTTGTGTTTTATAGCAGGGTTTGTTTTGCACAAACTCGGACAGTTTGGAATTTAGTCCTCATGTTTCAATAATAAATAGTAATGCCTCTGAATATGCTGTCAATCTTTCCCTGTGGTATCAAAAATGGTTTCGAGTGTTGACATTTTACTGGGTATTGATGTCGAAGCTGAAATTCTAATGTGATATCACGACAAGCCGAGAATATAGGGATGAATTGTCTTCCATGGTGATTTGTAAGGGAATTTAGTTTGGGTGTCAAAATCCAAATTTTTCGAGCATAGTATACTCGAACATACTGACTCATTTAAGTTTTTTACAAAAAAAGTAAACTGTTGTGGCTTCAGATTACACTGGCACATGCTGGATATCAAGTGCAAAATAACGTCAAAACAGCAAGTTGCACATGCAGCTGTTTTGATTTTTTGATGGTTGTTTTGTTCATAAGGCAAAGAATCTTCTGTGTGTTAATATGCGAACCCAAAGCAATTCATGTCAGTGAATGAAATAATGCCCAAAACAAAAATACAAAAAGTTTTGGTTCATATTTCTCCATATGGCTTTTCAGTTTATAAGCACATTTCAATGCTGGTAACATGTTGGCTGTTTAATGTGGTGGATTTAATTTGTAATACTTCACATCACAGGCTGAATGTCTTTACTAGCCAACAACAAATGAGTGAGTGAGAGTTTCACTCACTGTCTGAGGTGACTCCACTCACCATCCAGAAACAGCACTTATTCATTTGACTCCAGTCCCCTTCTCGTATCCCTAACTGTGCTATTATTATTATTATTATTATTATTATTATTATTATTATTATTATTACTATTATTATTTTACAATCTACCTTAAAGTTGGTCTTTCATGTAGTACAAACTATATTCTGTAAATATAGAAACAGATTATTTAAGATGGAAAAATGATTGTTGAATGAAAACAGTATTTGTGTTTTTTAGCAGAGCGTCGTGGTAAGACACTAAATGTGTCTTGTAGGCAGTCAGAGGCACTTCAGACTCTAGCAATGCTGGCTTAATTTAAAAATGTTTCCATTAGCTTCAAAAGAATTATATCCAGATACATGTACGTATGTATCAAAGACCATTTTCATTTAGTGTGCTTTGATCTCTCTTTGTACAGAATTTCACCAAAGCAGGTGAGCAGGAAGCAGCACGCTGTGACACAAAGGCTCAGCTGTTACGGAGAGGCTGTAAGGCCGGTGAAATAATCTCCCCCAGTAACACAGTCGACAGAGTCAAGAGTGAGCCTCTTTCAACTTCGTTCAAACAGCAAGAGCCTGTCCAGCTGACTCCACAGCAGATTAGTCTGAGACTGCGACCTGGTAAGTGGAAACAGGAAACGCTGGCCTATGCTTGACACGCTTTGCCTGGTCTCCACTGTAGCCTCTTCAGTTGCTGCTTGTTTGTCCATACATACACTACGTATATCTATACATGTCCAAATTACCCGTGCTTCTTGTGTCAGCAGTCACATCATCAGTAAGTACCTGTACATGCCTGTGCCGTTACACGCTTCCACATGTTACACAGATGATTTCCCTCTCCACATTTTTCTCTTCCATGTGTCTGGTACAAATTAATGTTGGTTTCATCTGTCCGAGGAATCTTGTTCCCGAACTGGGAAGGCTTTTTCACATGTTTTTTGTTTGTTTGTATTTTTGGCAAAGTCTAATCAGCCCTGCCTGTTCTTCCAGCGGTTCACATCTTGTAGTCAACCTTCTGTATTTAGATTCATGAAAGCATCCCTTAATTGTAGACTTGCCTGCGTCCTTCAGAGTAGTCTTGAATTGGGTCCATTTTTTTTAACCAAGAACAGAGAGTTGGTGAGCTCACCTGTGCGTTTCTTTTCCTACAGAAAGTACCAGTTTGTTGACTTGATACCTGCTGAAGTTTCTGCTACCTGTCTGATGGATTTCTTTTGTTTTTCAGCCTAATGGCTACTTGCATTGACGCCTTGTAACACCTGCAAACGCAATAAACCACAAACATAAAACAAATCTGCTGCTTTTAATCCAACAAACATAATAAATTTCCTACAAACTTGACAGCAGCTGCCTCCTGCAAACATAATACAAAATTTTCTGCAAATGTAATAGATATTATAACTTCTTACAAACCATTTATTTCATAATGTTGCATTTGCATTCATTTCAGTGGCCTGAAAGTTTCCACAAACCTTTGAAGAAGTGCTACCTTGTAAAGAAAAAAATAACGAGGAACTCGTGGGTCTTTCTTCAGCTTTAAGGTTTGGGGCCTTTGTGTTGTAATATAAACATGAACAATGATATTTGTGGTCATGGTTGTTTGTTTACTAAGGGTCAAGCAGTAAAGCTGCGAAGCCCCCATTGCAAATGGCATATCTACTACATCTGCAGAAAATTTTGTATAACGTTTGCAGGAGGCAACTGGTATCAAGCTTGTAGGAAACTTATTATGGTTGTTGGATAATTACATGAAAAGTTGCTGATTTGTATTATGTTTGTGGTTTATGACATTTGTGAGCTGTTATTATGTTTGTGGGTGGTACACCAAACCTCTTTGGTCCCCATGCTGTAAGCTGCAAGGACAAGCCACCAAATGCAACTTCAACATTTCAAGTCGACTCCAGACCTCCTAGAAGCTGTATTTGTTATGGAACAACAAGGGACCAGGCTGGACCCGATCATAAACCTGATCGCCAGTCGTTTTCAGCTACTTTTGAGCCTCGACAATGGAAGTCTGTGTGTAAAATGAGCTGTTAGTCTTTAAAGGTCAATTGTGTAAAAATCCCTTGAATTAAAACTGTAATGTGCACTTTAACCACAGTTTGACTGCTCTGTTTCAGATTTGTTTAGGTGGTGCAATGAGGCAAAGTTCCAAAAAAAAGTTTGTTCTTGTTTGCTGTTGTTGTTTATTATTTTGTTTGTCTCTTGTGTTCACAGGGCTTTCGACCACATTCAGTGTTTCCTTTAAAAGAGTTCAGGGTTATCCAGTTGACCTCTATTATCTGATGGACCTGTCTTATTCCATGAAAGACGATTTGAAGAATGTCAAAGAACTGGGAGGAGACCTTTTGGAAGCCCTGAAGAGCATCACTGATTATGCTCAAATAGGTTGAATTCAGTCTCAACTAAATAATTTTCAAAAATAACAAAATATTTATTATTTGGTAACACTTTAGATTACAGCCCCAGTTTACCATGTATCTTGTACATATCATGTACATAATAGTTACCAGTACTGGAACAAATGCAAATGTTTCTAATCAGAATGTTTTCTACTGCTCCTCTGTAAGCTGACGAGAATTTGAAACTGCAATTTTGCTACAAAAATGTGTAAATGAAAAGAACTAAAAGTGAATTCTGTTTCATTAAAACACAATAGCTGACCACAGAGCTGTCAGATACTGTGGACACTGATCACTGTTTCCTGTCCTCAGTGCTCAGTGACGGTTCAGTTGCAATGACCTTTTTTTGACAAATATGTGGCACAGGTCACTCTGCGAGCACAAACTGCCCGCCCCACCCGTCTGATATAGTCCTTGCACTTGTTATGCTCCACTTTGAGCACTGCCTGTGAGCTCTCTGTTGTACTGGTATGTATGTAGTTGGTATCCTAGTTGTACAAACAATTTGCACAAAATTTGTGGGCTATTTTCTAAAGAGCTGCCATTTATTTCATAATGTTACATTTGCATTCATTTCAGTGGCCTGAAAGTTTCCACAAACCTTTGAAGAAGTGCTACCTTGTAAAGAAAAAAAATAACGAGGAACTTGTGGGTCTTTCTTCAACTTTAGGGTTTGGGGCCTTTGTGGATAAGACAGTCCTTCCTTATACCAACACCAATGAGAAGAAACTGAGTAAGCCATGTGATGAGGATGACCAGCAGTGTCAAGCTGCCTTTGGCTACAAACATGTGCTTAGTATGACATCAAGCCGGGAAGATTTCAGAAAAAAAGTGACAGCGCAGGCCATTTCTGGGAACCTGGACTCTCCTGAGGGGAGTCTTGATGCCATGATGCAGGCTGCTGTATGTGGGGTGAGTACTCAACCAAAGAGACAATGTACTGTGAGTAATCCCACTACAAAATGAAGAAAACTCCCTCCATCTGTCTGCATCCTCGATGGGTTGCCCAGTCAATCTGAAATCGCACATGAGCATTGAGAACTGTCATAGGCAGAGACTGACGAAGCCCCTCGTCCCATTTACCCACTGCCTATGCCCTTTCTGTATTAAAAAAAAATACTTCTTCTTCTGATTGTGGAGTCAATGAGCGAATGCAAGGACAGCACCACTCTGCCATTACACTCGGGATTGCATCTGTACTGTTCGCCGTTAGTGGAGCCACTGCGCTCCGCGGGGCTGCATGTCACTGAGCTGTACAACCTGCCATGACGGAGAAGAGGAGAGGACGTTTCTCCTCGGCTCTTCATCACGTTCACAACATTACCTTATTTTTAAAATACAGAGAGAGCAAGCAAGCTGGGAGCACGAGTGAGCGACAGCGCTGGAAAGCTTCAATAACAGAAAGACAGCACTTAATTTTTGATTCTTTCACAGCGGTTCAAAACCTGTGATTCAAGACTGTGCTGCAAGCGGCAAAAGCATGGGTCAAACAATCTGCCCGTTCTGAACAGGGCTGTTTGAACGAGCACTGTAACGTCAAGGTCCACTCTTCTGTAGATCTGTTGATAGCAGCAGCAGCTGCACTAAGGTGAAGCTGTGGGGATTCAACCTGAGAATAGTGAGCATCACTTTGCTACAGTGGACAAATGTTTTCTTAAGATGCATAATGGCCACGGGCAGTGAGTAAATGAGTCAAAGGGCTTCGTCAGTCTCTGCCTCTGACCGTTCTCAATGCCCATGTGCAATTTCAGATTGATTGGGCAAAACACTGAGGAGAAAAAGGTCTGGATGTATCCCCGGGGGCAGACTGGTACAAAAAAAGCATCTGTGTATTTTTTTTTTTCCTAAGATATTTTTGGGGGGCTGAAGCTGAAGAGTGGACAGGAAACAGGGGAGAGAGAGGGGGAATGACATGCAGCAAAGGGCCACAGGTGGAATCGAACCCGGGTCCACTGCAGCGAGGACACAGCCTCTGTACATGGGGCGCCTGCTCTACTGACTGAGCCACCGGGCGCCCCATCTGTGTATTATTAGGCTTGAATTTAAATATAATGAGGGGGCGGTCCAGTTTGAGTGACAGCAGCTGCTAGCTTTCTGTTTGGTAATCAATGCATATTTTAGCTCCACTGTCTGATCCAAATATGTCCACTTTTACCTTAAAACATGTTGAGACGAGGACAGCTACAATGCCAAACTTTCAAACCACAGACACACAGGTGATGTCATTTTGACCTCCTCTTCTTTGGAATGTCCTGTCCAGGGGCGGACTGGCCATCGGGACGACCGGGACATTTCGCGGTGGGCCGGCCGGCCGGCCAGTGAGCTCACGTGAACCGGCCCACAGACTGCTCTGTGACGTTCACGGCCGGCCGGTCCATAGAGTTAAAATGATGGTGAACTAAGCACACTCTCATGAAAATCTGTAAAATCTATTTATATTTACCAACTCTGAAGTATTTATACTACTTGGTGTCTCTCTACGTCTCAGTCATGGTTGCTCTAGTCGGCTACTCAGACTCACTCATTGCAGCCCACTGATGTTGTTTAACCTCCGATCTTGATCTAATTGTTATTTTTCAGACGTACATAACTTTCATGACCACAAATATAAAATGACCAGCAATATAATCTGTTTGTTTGTTCATAACTTAATGTAGAATGAATGGAGCAAAGCCTCATGGGAAATGGGAACTGCGTATCATTCACGTTTATCCAATGAATGAACGTAGGGGGGATGAGCGGCCGTCAGACAGAGAGAAAGCGGGCAAGGTTGAAGTAGCGTGTGCGTAGATGGAAGGCAAGAAGAGAAAGGAGGGGCTGGTGGTGGGCCGGTGGTGGGCCGGTGCGGTCAGAATTTTCCCGGTGGATTTTGGTGTCCCACTCCCACCCCTGGTCCTGTCTACAGTGTTTGCTGTGGCTGGCCTTACCATTGTTTAGGCTTTGTGTTGTGTTTGATAATTAGCTCACAGGTGCTGTGGCGGGGTGTTTACTGTTGAACATCCTGGTTTGGATGAGAAACAGTTTGTGTTTTGTGCAGTTAATCTGCACTGTTGTTGGCAGTTGGCATCTTAAACCTGTTTGTACTTTGTATTTTCCTGCATTTTGTTTTCCACATAGATCAATGCACACAGCTGGGGCGCCCGGTAGGTCAGTCGGAAGAGCAGGCGCCCCATACACAGAGGCCGCGTCCTCGCTGCTGTGGCCACGGGTTCGATTCCACCCTGTGGCCCTTTGCTGCATGTCATTCTCTCCTCTGTTTCCTGTCCATTCTTCAGCTGTCCTATCATAAAATAAAGGCACAAAAAGCCCCAAAAATATCTTTTAAAAAATGCACACAGTAGAGATGTAACAGTATGAAAATTTAACATCACAGTCATAGTGACCAAAGTTATCAGGGTCATCGGTATCATCGCGGTATTGTTTAAATGTTAAATGTTTTCAGATTACTCTCTCAGGCTACAAAAACACTCAAACTCTGCACGAATTACGAAAGCTACCTTGTCCAGCGTGCACAGCCCCAGCTGCCAAATTAAGTTAGTTAAGACGCTAAGAAAACGTCACAAATCAAGATTTATCATTTGCCCCAGATGAGCAATTTGTGCTGCAGCAGACATAAAAAAACATACAGCCATCACAAGTCACGATAAAGATACAATAAAGTGCATCATCTACGCTAATAATAATAATAATGATACCGATGATAATGATAAGTGTCCACTGTAGCTCCTCAGTCTGTCAAGTCTACACAGAGTCAATAACAACACACTGCAGTGATAAGACACGCCGCGATTCAGGGCAGCCAAGATGTCAACATCATCATCATCATTGTGCCATTCAAATCTCATCGTCGCTGGTATCATGCCATCAACATCGTCATCACCACCACCGTCACTGTGTGCAGCAACAACAGCAGCAAGGTAACTTAATCAGGTCCATATCGTTTAAGGCTGGGACGGAGGAGTTTCTGCACCTGTCTTTAACCTCGGGGCACCTAAATGCATGACACATGGTGAGAGCACGGTCTCTGAGATAAGAGGACGGGCGCTTTCAGAGCGGATGCTCCTCGCTTTGTTTACCACCTGCTTATTCAGTATGAGACTCAAGATATTTGAACTGAGTACCCACAATCTTGCTTGCCACCTTCACGGTTTTCTTCAGGGTGTTCATTGTTTGATATCAGGATTACCTTACCAGCGTATGATCAACTCGATAAAAGCTCTATGGAACAATGACATCAGGGTCTTTTCAGTTTGGACATTAACCATTTTCCTGAGGCAGAAAGTTGTTCCGGGGCACTCTTGCACAGCATTTTTGTGTTTACATCAGATTTCAAGTGGTTATTGATTGGTTATTGATTATGGTGCTAAGATATTTGTAGTTTCATTGTCTGAGTCATAATGAATGTTCAACTTGGTGTTTAATAACTTATGTCAGGTTTCAGCCATGGGGGGGCATGTAGTAACAACTACCACTTGTGAGGATCTCGTCCTTTAAAGCTCTGGCTCCCAGCCAAAAGAAATGCAGAGTAAAAATCTGCATCAAACATCGCTGATATCCGGACACTCAGTACAAGAGAAAAATTTCAACTGTGCAATGTCTAAACAATGACCTACAGTTGGAGTATCTGGTACTTAAAGTGCGTAGTTACTAACATTCCACTCTGTAACACTTTCATGCCTCACATCTTCTCATGTGATTTTACTTATGTCACATTCAGTGAAGATACTTTCTGTTTGGTTTGGAGACTCTACCACGTCTGGCGATGTACATGGAAGTAGGACACTGGACTGTATTTTTGTCCTGTGTTTCTACACACTTCTCGAACACTGCTGGAAGTTTTACATCATTAATGGAGGCCAGAACATGCTTTCCCTTGCCCTTCTCTGTGGAGATTCCATACCTGGGTGTCCTTTGTGCGACACTTTCAGAGAGCAGAGATGTGGGAATATGCTCTGCTGCTTTTCGTGATAATGACATGGTCTACTGCTAGTTCATCACAGAAACCAAAAAATAGTCTCACATCTTCTGACAAATTGCACACACGTCTCGGCCATCCGACTTGAGTGAAGTGAGTGTTTGCAGTGTGGTGTCTGTGCCTGGGTGCTTACAAAGTTCCTCAAGGCGCTGTGGTGATATCAGCCAAACTGTCATTACTTCAAAGTCGTGCTGTTCCTCTTTTTGGGGAGATTCGTCGCACCTCGGTGCGTGTACGAGGGTATCAACAAGGTAGAGGTGTTCCCCCCCTCAGGTTGAATTTCTGCAGTCTTAACATCATGTGCTGCAGACATGCAGGAACTGAATGAAATGGCTTGTTGTGGATTGTAACTAAGGGCTGGTGGTCAGTTTCAATCACAACTGGTTTGCCATAAACATAATCATAGAGCAAGTGGCAAGAAAAAATCACTGCCAGTAGCTCTTTCTCTACCTGTGCATATCTAGTCTCTGCCTGGGTAAGTGTGCGAGATGGATTCGCCACAGGTTTGGAGACAGGCAGCTCCTGGACCATGTTGGGATGCGTCGCAGGTAACAATTACTGGTTTTGCGTGTCATAGTGGTGAAGTACTGGTGGGCTAGTAACACGTGTTTTGAGCTTGTCGAAAGCATCCTGTTGGTGCCGTGTCCAACTCCGAATTACATCCTCATGCAGCAGCTGGCGTAGTGGCGCTAACAGTTACCTCAGGTTTGGTATGAACTTTTCCAGGTAATTTATCATCCCCAGGAAGCGCTGGAGAGCTGTTTTCTCCTCTGAAGGTGACATTTCACTGATAGCTGAGATTACGTCAGCTTTAAGTTCTTTGTCAGTGAAAACGTGTCAAAGCTCACCTTATCCAGTCTGAACTTGCACTTTTTTGGGTTGAGCCTGAGCTTCTCCTGTCTGGCTTGTTCTAGCACTTTTTTCAGATTTTGGTCATGCTCTTCAACAGGTTTACCACCCACAATGATGTCATCCACAATAATGGCACATGAATACCCACAAAGATTTGTTCCATAGATCTTCAGAAAACTTCAGAAGCAGTGTTGATGCCAAACAGCATCCTTAGCAACTTAAATCTGCCACAAGGTGTTGTGAATGTTGTGTGGATTGATTATCGAGTTTGATTTGCCAGAAAGAGCTTTTTGCATCAAGGACAGAGAAAACAGTCGCGTTTGACATTTGTGCTGCTGCCTCCTCCACTGTGCGCATAGGATGGTATTCAGGTCTCTTGGGTATAAGCAGATGGGAATGTCATCAGTTTCTTTCTCATGTGTGACATCAGGTGAGGTAACTGAATTATTATCTTCATGTACTGGCAGAGTATGTCAGGTGCTCCATCAAAACAGGTTCACTCTGAACATGAAAAAGACAGTCTTCATGCACTGTTCTTAAAAAAACAAAGCAAACAACAGAAAAGGAACTCGTATCAATGCAGGGAGAAGAAATTAAGTTGGTAAATAAATGTATCGCTCTGGATGCTAGACTCAAATATGACATGTCCAAAAAAAGTCAAAAAACAAAAGCAATGTAAACTGCTTCAAACTAATTAGACACCATACATCAGTCAAAGCAGCAAAGCTGTACATGATTTGTGACGATTTTTTTCACATATTTCTTGTTGTGTTACAGTGTGGAGCCAAGCACACTACACTGTAACTCTGTATTAGCAAGCTTTAAAAATATTGGGCACGAAACCCAGACATGGCACCACAGCCACAGACTGCAGCAGCATAATTTACTCAGTTTTGCTAATTTCTTAAAATTTTTGTTTGTCTAACTAGTCTTCGAGTTTCTACAAAATTAGGCACCAGTTGCTTTATGCAAGTTTTTCAGCAGTTTGGGCTGCCAGGGGCACAGTAAGTCAGCCTTTGCCAGGAAGGGCTCTCAAATGTGTAGCACACTTCCAACTGAAATAAAATTTATTCAAGTTATTAGGTTTTTGATAAAATGTTAGACTGGTTGACACAAAATCAGACCTGTCTGGATTTTTAATTATTTCTGATTTGAAATGCTCTTAATTTGATGTTTTACATCCCTTTCAAATAAACTACATTTAAACAATAAATGAAAATGTGAGCACAGGTTTTTAAGCAATAGATTAAAAACGTATTTAAACTCGGCTTTTAAAACTTCCTTGTCTTCCTTGTCACCAACACGTGTTGTTGTTTAGGACAAAATAGGTTGGAGAAACAGCAGCACTCGACTGATCGTGCTGACCACTGATGCTGGATTTCACATGGCCGGGGATGGAAAACTGGCCGGCATACTGGAACCCAACGATGAACAATGCCACATGGTCGACAAAATTTACACCAAGAGCATGGAGATGGTATGTGTGGAATCACGTAACGGAATCAACAGTCACAAGGTTTTCATTGTTATGATGTTAAATGATGGGTACAACTATGAGGCTGTACTCAACTGACACTATTATTATTGCTACAAAATCAAGTTGTGTTGAAAAAACACTGAGAGTAAAATTTGTTTAGTGATTAACACCTAAATGTTCTTGAAAGTGTAAGATATTAGGTCTGTAAATTTCACTAATTTTACTAAATGTTATGCAGGACTACCCATCTGTTGGACAACTAGCGACACAGTTGGAAAAAAACAACATTCAACCGATATTTGCAGTGACAGAAAATGTGCAGCTTGTTTACAAGGTAAAAAAAAAAAAAGGACCCTTCTTTGTTTATTTTAAGAAAATGAATGACATGCTTACTTTGACTGATTTTTCATATCATCTTATTTTTTATTCCAGCAACTCTCTCAAATGATTCCAAAATCAGAGGTGGGAGTTTTGTCAAATGATTCTAATAATGTTGTGGACCTGATTAAAAATGCCTACAATGTAAGTTCTAAATTCATCACTGGCGAATTTTGTGCCAGTAGTCTTTAAAAACTGTCCTTTGCAACTGCGACTTATAAATCATTATTGTGTGGTTTTGTTTTTTGCTCTTGAATGTGTCCATCCATGACAGAGGTTGTCCTCAAAGGTAACGGTGACCCACGACAATGTCCCCGACAAAGTGCGAGTTGTCTACACCCCGAAATGTCCTGATGCAGGACCAGCAGGGGGCAGTGTAGGAGTTTGTGACAATGTCCGAGCAGGAGAGGAGGTCAGTTCTGTTGGTTTTTGAAAACTCTTTGTTTTCCTAAATCAGGTGCATTCAGTTCTTTGGTTTATTGGTTTTTATATGTATGCTCCTCGTGTCCGTGTTGTGATTCTTATTCAGTCATCCATCCCGTATGGAACTGCTTCTCCTGGTCAGGTCCTCGTAACTTGTAACTCTTCTGTTCTTTTTCATTTATTTGAACTGGCTTGTTTAATTTATTTCCTGGTTGTTTGTTCTGTTATCCTTGTTAGTATTATTTTGTCTTGCACTGTTCTGTTTACCGTTTGTTTTTTGATTGTTTGCTTGAAACCTCCTGCCACATCTCAGTGAGATTTATAATATGATAAACTGAAACTTAACTGAAATTTCAAATTCTGTAGTCAAACTGCCTTTATTCAGACATTGTTCAGTTGGGACTAAGTGTGAAAGAGAGAAAATAATCCTGTGACATCGTCGCTGGCCTCCACGCCGCTGCCTACTGTTCCCTGTTTTCTAGTGTACTCGTGAAGTCGAATGTGACACTACAGAACAAAAGAAAAGGAAACCTGTCTGAGAATGAGACAGGAGTCCATCTCCTATTTTAGCAGGTTCACCCATGAAGACAAACGCTGATATACGCGTTAGTTTTGGTTTAAAAACTAACGCGTATATGATTGAGGGTTGAATGATTGAGGAGTGTCAGTTCCAAAAAGCCCCCTACCTTACTTTTCCAGATTTCCTTCGATGTCACTGTGACGGCAGACTCGTGTATGGAAAACAAGAATTTCATTATCAGACCACTGGGCATTAAAGATACACTGACAGTGAGCCTATCTACAAACTGTGAGTGCCACTGTGACGACCCTGAGGACAGTGCCCACCCACAGTGCATGGACAGGGGAAGAGTCATATGTGGCATTTGCAGGTAAGCTCTGCATCAAAGCACAATATCAGATATTTTCACCACATGACTATCATGGCCCAAGAATCCACAAAAAAAGCCCAAAACAAAAAACTATCAGACAAATATGTCTTTAACTTTGTTTAACCTGTGTTTTGTCTCTTTTTTTTTTTTGGCAAACAAAGAGAGGAAGAGAGAGACTGTGTAACTGTAGAACGGCAAAAAGCAAGAAGAATAAGATGGATGGAATTGTTTAACAGGCACTGGACTATTTACAGAATTCTATTAAATGTATATTATTAACAACATAAAGATATTTCATTTTGGTACATCACAGTCTTCACCAAGGCCGGTTTTCATCAGTTATTTGTATAAACCTAATGAGCAGTGCTGCAGTGCAATGAAAACAAACAGACATTTAAGGTGGAACCTCCAAATAGTCCAGACTGGACAGCAAATCAGACTTTTTGTGATTCAAGGCCACAGCTGCGTCTGATCTAACTCAAGGATGGAAAAGTCAGATGGAGGAAACGGCGATCATAGCGCTCGCTGCCCACCCTTTTCAATATGATATATAACAGGAGAAAATAACTGTCCAGTCAGAGTTGAGTATGTAAATCATGCACTCAAATCCACCTGCAGACTTCCACCCATAGGCAAAGGAGAGCCATCTTACTTTAAGCCAACATGTGTGAACAGGGCATTGGTTTTTAGTTTGAAAGTGCCAATTCAAAACAGTTTTGAAATGAAATTTTGGTAGAGAACATGCAGCCAGAGGGTCTGCTGACCTTCACAGCACAGACCCAAATCCTCAAAGCTGTGTCAGTCAAACCATGCCTGTACTCCAACCAGGACCTCAACCGAGTAGTTTCATTTACCACTAAAAGGAAGAATTAATCTCGATATGCATAGGGATAAAGGTTTATTATTAATTTTTATTTATTATTAATTTAATTTTAAATAAAAATCACTAGAACCACCCATGTCAAATAATTTTTTGTGGAGAAATAGAGAGAGACATTCCTAAAGATGGCGCACTAAGATTGACATTACAGGCAAAAAGCACAAAAGAAAGGAGACGAGGAGACTCGATTCAGGTCGATCAGCAAATTTCAGGCAGCAAACATTTGGCTGATGTGCTTGCTTGCAATGAATCCTTCCCTAGTCAAATTTAAAGAAGAGAGCATGCAGCTGAAGGCCTGCTTGATTGCTGTTTGCACAATTTATTTTCAGTGTGTTTTTGTTTTATCCTGTCATCACAGCTGTGAACTCTGACGCCTGTTTTGTCTAACTTGTACATTGTACTACAAGACTGATGAAACTGCTCTTTCTGATTTGTTCTTATTCAGCTGCATTGAAGGATACGTCGGTCAGTTCTGCAATTGCTCTGCTGGTGAGCGCGCCCAGCGAGAATCCTGTCAGAGGGATAACGGCATCGAGTGCGAGGGTCGCGGGGACTGCGTGTGTGGCAGGTGCCAGTGCCACACTACAGAGAGCGGAAGCAGTTACCATGGAGACTTCTGCCAGTGTGACGATGAACACTGTGAAAAGTTCCAGAATAAATTATGTGGAGGTAGAGTTGTCGTCCTTTCCAAATGATAATGCCTCTCAAAGTATCATGGCAAAATAAATTACTTTTCCAGTGTGGTTTTACAAAAACAATTCGCTCAGCAAAAACCAACATCTGTATCTCTAGGACCAAATTAATGCATATTTGTTTACCTTACAAAATATGTGTTAGGTAGCAGTATTTATCTTAAAGATTGCTAGTGTATGTAACAGGGCTGTATGGAGGGATAGATTCCTATTTTTATTTATGGTTGTCTATTGTAAATGACAGAAAATAGGGGAAGAAAGAGGAGAGATCAGAGGACCTGAGACTTAACAGCCGTGGTGCCACACAACACAACATTGTCAGAAAAGAAAAAAAAAAATGGACAAAAGCACTAAAACTGACATAATTAGCTAATATCACAACACAAAAGACAACATCTGTTGATTACTTAACAGCAGGAAAATAAATATAATCTGTGCCACTCGACCATCTGTAGGCTGGCGATGCATTGTGCAGCGTTCGGCCGAGGTTTGAGTCCCGGTCTCTGATCTGCGGCAGATCAGAGCCCTGCTGTTACCTCCACAGTATCTTACATTACTTATTGATTATGTGATGTTATTACCAGCATCCAATTGTCTCTTAGCACGACGTGTGGTTGGTCAAAATCTCAATCACAACACATTATAACAACATCCACGTGATAACTGTACAGCTTTATCCCGGGCACACAGGCCAAAGCCGCTGGTGTAGACGTCAGCTCTGCCTTCCTGCTTCCTGTATGAAATGGCATGAAGCAATGAAACCATCAAAAATGTGCAGACATTTGGAGACAAAGTACACACACCTCAAGAATAAATTTGAGGATTTTTCTTAAAAGAAAGAAAGATGAAATGGCCAGCCAGAGCGAGGTGCCGCAAAGCACTTTTTTCCCAAAAAACTTTTGAAAGTGGGCCCCGGAGATTGAGGGCCATACAATACTGGGCCCTGGCACAGATAAGTTTGAGAAAGGCTGGCGTAGCACTGCAGGACAAAGGAGAGTGTGTGAGCTACATTTCCACAGGCAGGCAGTGGAATTGGCTGTCCATCAGTTCAGACGAGTGCAGAAGGTGACTTCCCTAGAGAGTGATGTGCTGTACAAATGTGTGTGTCGTCTACAGTGAAGCTGAGGCTGAGTTTTTTCAGAAATGGAGGCAGTAGTTTTAATGTCAGTTTTAATGTGTCAACATTTGTACACTAGTTGAAATTTATTCTGAAGGTGGATGTCTGTTTTTCGTTGTGAGCACCATCAGCTGCGCCATCAGCTGCTCCAGTTGTCGTTGTCTGTTGTGGTTTTGCTTGGAAAGATCTGACCTCACTGCTCAGACTAAAACTTTTTCAGGGTGGCCTCAGTGAGTCTGCCAGCATTGGGAAGTATTAGACTGATTCTGTGAACCGTTCACATTACAGGTCTGGGTAGCGACTAAGGTCCCAGTCTAGATTTCTCTGCCCATTGTCGGGATGAATTTCACTGGCCTCAAACTCCTGTAGTCTGATCCTTGCTTTAATCTCCTCTCTGCTCCTTGCAGGAAATGGTAAATGCAACTGTGGCACGTGTGAATGTTATACAGGCTACCAGGGCTCAGCCTGTCAGTGCAAGGCGTCTGAGGAGGGCTGTCGTACCGCCAATGGCACTGTGTGCCATGGCAGAGGGGAATGCATATGTAACCAGTGTGAGTGTGATGAGGGATACCAGCGGCCAAAATGTGAGAAATGCCTCGGCTGCCCCGACCCTTGCCAGACCAAACTGTAAGGAGTCCGAAATCCCACATAACTTCTCATCTCTGATTATTGTTAACAGTTTTCTTCACTAGTTTACTAATGAAGACTTCACAGTATTTGTGCATAAATAAATTAAGTAGCTCCACTAATGCCTTGAATTTTAACTGTTTGAATTTATCTTGTTTTCAGGAACTGCATTGAATGCCTTGGTTTTGACATTGGCCCCTTTAAAAAAAATTGCAGTATGGCTTGCAGCACAGTTTATCATAAGATGGTAGATCAGTTCACCATATCGAGCAAGCAATGCCAGCAAAAGGACACGACTGGCTGCTGGATCAACTTTAAGTTGGAACAGCTGGTTGGAAAGGATAACTACATGGCTGAAATTCTGAAAGAGAGAGGTAAGCTGCCGAAGAAATGCAGAAAACTGGATGGGCTGAAAAAACCTTTACATCGTGGAACAAATGGATTACTTCAGTGCAGTTTTCAGTGCCCCAGCTGTTTGAAACAATAAACTAAGTTAAGTCTGGTAGGGGCTCTGTGAAGCTTCGCTTTGGAACATGAGCGAAATGCAGAAACCTGCGTGTCAACACGCCAACATGCTGATAATAACCAGGTTTAATATTTACCGTGTTTGACATGCTAATAGAAATGCAGGTATTTCCTAAATCAAGGCATTTACAGATACAAATAATGTGCTGATGATGGTGTTTGATCAAAAGTCAGATGATGAAATGTATTTAAACTCATCCTGAGGAGAAGCCAAATTGAACTCAGCTGTGTGGCAACTCGCTGTTTTTTGCAGTCAAAGCAACAAATACCAATTTTGAAAAGGGAAAGAAAAAGTCAGATGATGACTTCATCCAGCGATGAATGTCTTTACAAAACGCCATGGCAGTTCATACAGTATTTGTTTCAGTCTCTACCAAGCCAACCAAAGCACTGTTCTTAATTTCAATCTTCTTTTAAGTTTTGTAGCTCAGCATTTTGGACATGTGTAAAAGTGTAATTTGTCCCTCTTCCTCCAGACTGTCCTCAACCACCCAATGTCATGGCCATCATCCTGAGCTCCATTGCAGGTGTGGCGCTCATCGGCATCTTGCTACTGACGCTGTTAAAAGTTCTTTTCTACATGAAGGACCTGAAAGAGTTCAGGAAATTTGAAAATGAAAGGAAGAAAGGACGGTGGGCAAACGTAAGATCATTTGTTTTAAACTTTTTTTTTTTTTTTGACACAAACAGTACCACAAACATTTTTGGTCTGTTATTTTCTTTTCTTACACTTGTATGTATCACTTATACACCTTATATGCAGCTGTAAGAAAGCAAGAACAGCAGAAAAGAGAAAAACTACAAAATTATATAATATATATGACAAACCCACCAAGAGTCATTGTCATCGTCCACTCTAGGCAGCAAGTATGTAAGAGAACAAGACCAAACGTCACATTAAGGTGAAGCAGCATGTGTCGTGTGTCTGTGGAAAGTGTAACAGGGTAAACTGTATCAGTATGGACACGACACGGCTCCATCATTTATTAAAAGTCTGTTATTGAAGCCTTAAGGAACATGACATTTGCTCCATCTGATACCCAAACTTTCTGAATCCACATGTTGCAAGTGGGAGGTTCTGGTTAAAGTTTATAAGTAATATCAATCAATCAATCAGTCTTTATTTGTAAAGCGCTTAATCACATCTACAGACATTTCAAAGCGCTTTCACAGAAAG
>JAPQLA010211487.1:3807-17759 GCA_029822935.1 Naso vlamingii
ATTATTATTATTATTATTATTATTATTATTATTATTAAAGATATCAGGCAAGTTAAGTGTGAAAATACTACCCTAACCCTACATATATGTATAGATATCTATGGTTGCTACAGAGTGGCAATTTTCTCTGGGACCTGGTGGTGGCGCTAGGTCCTAAAGATGGCGACCGTAACAAACGCCACTAAAGCAAAGCTATATATTTTCAAATAAACAACTCAAATGTAGTTATGTGTGTCATCACTTCACTTCAGGCACCGCCATTACAAGTTCGGCTGTAGTAAATACTTAATGTGTTCGGTAGATCAACCAATCGTAACCCTACCCTACTGTACTATAAAGGGAAGGACATTGAACCTGCATTGCGATTTGGCCTTAATGTACATTGTGCGATTCAAAACGCATCTTAATTGAACTATTTTTAATTATTCGTAACATAGCTCAACTTAAAGCAATGTCATCTCTAACTCAGCTGTATTAGATATTCAATGTAATTAGGATATATATCTTTTTGAAACCCTACTTAACATATGTTTGAAAACAGAGGGAAAAACTACAAATATCACGTGACTTTGTGACTACCTAAGTGTCACAGCTCAAGGGATTTGTAGTTTATAAAGAGATTTGTGATTTACTTGAATAGGGGATTATAAATAATAAAAAACAATATCTAATTGGGGGTTTAAGGGAGTGGGGAACACGTTTCTGTGACCTGAAATTATGTATATAATTGCCAAGTGGGTGAAAAGATTTGTTTACCATTTTAGACAGCGCCCCCACTATCTGACTATATGCACTAGATGTAGTCTCATAGCTGAGTTAATTTGCTTTCTAGAACACTTTGTCCCATGTTTGTAGCCCCTTTTGATGCAAAATTACAACACTTCAAAAATTCTCAGAAATCAGGGTTCAAAGGTCAATAGTTCAAAAAAGGAGCCACTTACAATGTCCAAACTGACATATGTTATTCCACAGGTCAAGACCTTTCCAATGATATCTTTATTAGAGTCCTACGACAAAGTATGGATTTTCACATTTCATAGGGTCAGGGGATGCCCAGACTTACATTCAGAGAGCCTTTTGAGGGCTCAGCCCATGAAATCTAGATTTTGTATAAAAAAACAATGTAACAATGACAAAAATTATGTGAAGATATAATCTGACAGATTTACCACTAAATTAATCATTCAGCCCAGTTGTTTTTGCCAATTAATTGCCCTAGACATCTTGAACCAGACAGTGTTAAAGCATCCCAACAGCTATTTGTCAAGGGATTTTGAGGAAATCAGTTACATGTAGCCGACCATTATGATGTCCAGTAGGTCACTTCTAACATGTGGTTCATTTGTGTGATATTTGAGAAAACAGCATCCCAACAAAACACTAATATGGATACGTGACAGAGGTCATTACTTGATAATAGTGATTGTAACCTCACATATAACTACGGATTCATGGCTTATGCATGTATGTTTATGTTATTTGATGAGGCTGTCTGTTTGCCCCTCACCTTTTATTCATGGAAAGAATAAATTCAGTCAAGATAATTATTAACTGCTAACAATTGTGCAACTGGAAATGAACACAGGCAGTGACAGGTGGCAGGTATTTTATTTTGAAACTTGAACCATCATAAGAACAATTCAACAATGGTCTGAATTAAAGAATAAAAATAATTTGTGTGGGGGAAAAAAACAACACAAATATGTGCACACTTGGACATCTTTGAATTCCAAAACATGGCATAATCCTATGCCAGTCTTCATAAATGTCATACAACAGCAAGTACAAGCAGTACAAGCAGTAATAAAGAATGCAACACAGCATCAATAACAAAATCTATGACACAGTAACAGTGTCACAATTTATTGACAAACACCCATTTCAGGAATATTAGTTTTGAATGTTTTCTTTTGGCTCCCAGGAGTTCTTCCACTTTGCCCCACTGCAAGACAGAAAATACAGTTTGATAGACAACATTAAGTAATAATGCTACTTTGAAAATGTACAGTTTCCAATGACATACTGAGTCATCCAGTATGCAGGCATGTTTTAATCAGAAAATTCATAACGAATTAGTTAGTAAACTGCAGCCACTGCCAAGGACAAGAGCAGGCTGCAGCGCATCATCCTCTCTAAAGAGAGGGTAATTGGCTGCAGTCTGCCGTCTCTTCTGGACTTGTAAACCTCCAAGATTATGGCCAACCTGGCCGACCCTAGATACAAAAATGTATTTATACAGTATATGTTGTGTATTTGGGGTATTATAGGACTCGTAGTTGCATCCAGTGCATGATGAATAACCCCTCCTAATGTATGTTGTTGTTGTTACCAGGGTCGGTCAGAGTAGCCATGTGCATATGTTATGCCACATTAAATAAAACCCTTAATGTTATGTCATGGTCTGAGAATTCCTTGTTATCTTTAGTAACAGAACAGAGAAAGATATAACACTATTAAAAAATATGCCTGCTTTACAATAAAGGCTGGCTGTCATTGATCAACTTGTGGTTTAAATTCAGGACATTTTTTGATTTTGCTAGTTCTCTGCCTCCAGCCCACTCATCAACAATAGGCAAATTCAGGTAAAATACATACCATCCAGAGCAAGGATGCCACTGAACCAACACCTCGGCACGGCCCTTAAAGACATAAAGAAAGACATAATGTAAAATAAACAAATGTTATTTTATTTTATGATGTCAATGCACATTCCATATAATATACCGGCTACTGTAAATACAAACCTAAAATGAGATCACATAGTAAAATGTAATAACAGTCAGTGGGAGTAATGGAGGAGTGTTGTGGTTTGTTTTGTGTTTGTCTGGCAAAAGAAAGGCAAAGCTGTCTGCTAAACAAAGCCTGGGACACACAGGAGTCAATGAAGGGCAATGACAAGACAGTTAACACAAGCAGTGATCTGGCTGTCCACTGCTGAAGCAAATTTTTCCACACCAAGCAATCTTTGTAATGACACGTAGAGCTAATTCATATAATATCATTATGTACTTGCATTTTTCACGTGTTCCTATATCAGATATTTTCTCCAGGCACTGACATTATCTGAACCTTGCCTTCTATGATTCTGTGTAGGGAGACTACCCTATCTAAAGCCCTACCATAATCTGAGTGATTAATTATCTGTAGTCACAGAGTAACAGAGGGGACACTGAAAGTAAAGTCAAAATCAACAAGCCTGATATATAGCATCACTTATAAATAGTACAGTATTTCTTGTTATTGCTTGTTTTTTTTTTTTGCAAGACACAGTCACAGCACAAGACTGTGAGCAGGAAAGCTTTGTGTAAAATCAATTAATCTAGGTGTTGAGAGGAAAGAGAGGCAGCACTTCCTCCACCTGTTATGCCTTGCTATAACAAATCATCAAAAATTACAATGTCACAATGAACCAAAGGTGCAACATTTTCATTATCACTCATTTCAAATCTGCCTTGAAACACACCTCCCTGACTCTTTGTCTCAGTATTTTTTTGTAGGGGAAACTGCTTGAACCTTGATGAATGGGGCATTCTGAAATGAAAGATAAAATGGAAATTATTTATTATCATAGATATATGAAAAGGCATTTTCTCTGATGCATTCAAAACTGCTGTACTTGTATCCTACTCCATGTAAGTTGTCCAGTAAACAGGGACAGGGATGTTACATTAATAATAGTGAATTCAATAATAGTGATTTCACTGAGTAACACACCTTCAGCCACAGAGGTGTGTTAATCAGTGAAATCATCTGTTGCAGTGTTGGTTGGAAGGAAAACCTGCATACACATGGCTCTCCATGGCATATGGTTGGCCACCCCTGCCTTATGATGTTGGATGACATCAGCAAAACTGTCCAATCAAGGAGGTGCCTGTACGTTTAACTTTAGCTTTCTTTATGCATGCTATGTTTCTATACATGCATGATGATGACCACAAACACATACATACCACTTATCTGCTTCATCCCTCTCCGTTTCCTGCTTTTTGGTGGACAAGAGGACACAGGAGGAGTGGGGGACACAGGGGCAGGATGAGAGGACACAGGAGGAGTGGGGGACACAGGGGCAGGACAAGAGGACACAGAAGGAGTGGGGGACACAGGGGCAGGATGAGAGGACACAGGAGTGGGGGAGGCAGACACGGGGGGATCCCCCGGATCCGCTGGACCCTCGTCCACTGCAGTTGAAGTTTCGGCTGCCATTATCACTGTTGGTAAGAGGAAACTGTGATGTAGACCCAGATATAAGCATATCTAGTATAATGTATATCTAATTTCATTTAAGGTGCACAGGAAACTGCAACCAGTGTTGTGCATGAATGAGTTTAAAAGAACACATTCAATGAACACATTAATAAACATGTTGAACTGAATGCAATGTAATTGAAGAACTTTGGTGTAAACCCGTTCAGATTATGTGAGAATCAGTGGAATTTTCCTTCTCCTGACGAGAGGTATTTGCACTCCTGCTGCAAACCCACCACCGCCGCTTGTCTCCACCTTCGGCAGAGTGCTGCTGGGTTGGGACGGGTACTTGCGACAACTAAGGTAAACAACAGGCAAATGGTTTCTGCTACATGTAATCGAATGTGGGACTGACATATCAAAATAAAAGCATCAATAAGGAAGCTTTGAAAAATAAAGTCAGTCTTTCACTCTCACTTTTCACTGAAGAAAATTGAAAAGAAATTAACTGTGAAGTTTGGCAAAAAATTAAAATGATACACTATGAATGTGAAATATTCATTTTTATACTGTGTGAACTGAACTTTGAACTAGTTCATGAGAACTACTGTATGAACTTGCACAACACTGATCATTTCAAAAAAGAAATAGTTCATTTGATTCTTGTTGATAATGATCTAATTTAGATTTTAACACAGCAACACCTTTGGAAAAGGATAAAGTTTACATATGTTTCGCAAGAATCTGCATATATCGGATGCTCTTCTCATGTATGCTCATGTTACAAACCTGTTGCCAGTTAAACACATTCACTGTGAGATCTTCCACCAGCTGTTCTCTGTTTGTATTTCACAGTTTCGAAAGCATTTTGTTGCCACTGGCAAAACTATTGTGAATTGAGGAATGGAACAGTCAGGAGAAGGCACAGTGATCTGTTACATGGCTACACACCTCCCACCTCTCAGTAACACAGCAAACTCTTTTCCCCTCCCTTCTGTTGAGCAAATATTGGCGGATGCAAATTCACCAAAAAGTAATATTTGATTACAATTACTTTTACTGTTGATTAATGCCCTGCCACTCTGTTGCTGCTGTAATAGTTGTGAACTTTCAGTTTACAACTACAGCATTAAACTAATGGTTTAAAAAGAACACACAACATAATGGACAGTGCAGTAGGCATGTGATCAGTGTCTTCCTGAAATATTCATGTTAGGCCTCTTACACATTTATATACATTACCATTTAAAAGACTTTCATAGATTCGTTGCATAGTTACAACAGAATCCTTGGTCACCTCTGCCTCAATCTCCAATGGACAGAGGTATTCTGCTACAAAGCCACTCCTGGTTTTTTTTGCAAGGAAAAGGACAGGGTGCCTCTCTGAAAGACCCCACTTGTAGAGCTGGAACAAAGTAGACAGAAAATCATACAATATATTAGATCATGTATATAGAGTACAGAAAAGTTTCATGTTTTTTACAGATCAGCGATTCGTTAGAGTGAAGCAGCTACTGTCACAAACTGTTTCTGAATAGCAATGGCACAATGAGGAATATTTCCATTCAAATTCAGGTCAGGGATTACATCTGTTCAATCACAGGTAGAACACTGCAGAATTCCAGTTGTCTCAAACAATCAGCACAGAGCGAATGCTCGAAACACCATGTGGGGACAGTGTGCACTGGCCAATAAGGAACAGTTTGGCGAGCCGTAAAAAATGATTTTACTTAGGCTTAGTTTACACTAGTTCGGAGCAGCGTATCAGCGTGAAACGGTCACAGAAAAGACTGGTGTCCATACACATCTGAAATCACAACCTTCCACAACGCGAAACAGCCTGAAATGCTAGTCACATACCACGTCACGTGTCTGCTCATGCATAGGGGTCATGCGCGAGGAAGTGAAAACATGCTCATTGTTCAGGGGGGGGTTATAATAGTCATAATAGCATGATAGAACTCTAAAACTTCAGGCTGAATGAACCGGCAATTGGGGGGAGAAAACTCGCTAGTCGGAGCAGCAGCTCCATGTCACGCACAACAACAACAACGGATCACGCCTTAAACAAACAGTGCCGTTAAAAGCATTTTGCGTGTTTTGACAGCCATAAGAAAAATCTAGATGTGGTGGACAAAATTTATTCATGGCGGGCCGCCACAAATAAATGAACGTGTGGGAAACACTGTTGAGTTTCACCTTGTGTGTCTGTTGACATGGAGCGACTCGTGCTACTTGTCCATGTCAACACTGAAGCAATGGAGATGAGACAGCCAGACAATGGACGGTGAGCACACAGTAGCTGTTAACAAAGTTAATAAAGTAACAACTCGGAGTGTCAATCTAAAAGGAGTGTAGCTATATAGGGCCACTGTCTCGTCATTCATCCACTCCCCTGCGCCCAAAGCATATGGGTCATCAAGCTGTATCTCACTCACCAAGCTTCGTAGCATAACATGCTTCATCACTAGGTGGAAACATTGACTTTTTAACCATCTGAATTAGTACAGGATAGCCAACAACACTGCTCTTTTAACGGTGAATAGCACTCTTCAGCAACCAAGCAATGTGCATCCGCGCTGTTCGTAAACAAATAAGATCCATATAAGGAGGCAAATGGAGCTCCTACGTCAACTTCTCCACTCATCAGCGTTTCTCAGGCGGGCACACAGTGCCGCATCAGAGGTGTATTCAGATGAATATGTGGGAGATGCCGGCTCCAGATTTGTTGTAATCCAATTTGTAATTTGTTTGTAATCCACCCGGATTAGTGAGGATGATCACTGCATTCGCAATGAAAATGGTGCTGATCCGAGCTAGTGTAAACTGCCTCTTAGAGGTGTGTCCTAAGGCAATTGTTGAAATGGAAACAAAACGCTTTGTGTTGTCACAGAAAATAGTCTTAAACCCATGCCACAATGTGAACCAAACAAATCCAAGACTTTGGAAGGATTTTCAGTTACAAGTGGAAGCATGAAGTTGGAGGTTTCAAGTTATTGTGTGGCAAACCTCTGGTCTAAGCTGACCTTCACAAATAAAATAAATGAATCCAATGCCCCTGTTTGTTTGACTTTTATGTCGATTTAGTTTAGACAATAAAATGCATTAAACACAACATAAGCCAGAGGTGGAGTAGAAAAAACTGTGGAATAACAAACATGAAAGCCTTTGAAGGAAAAAAAAACCTTACCAGTAAATTTGTTTGATCATATATTTTGTTGAGGCTGCTATTTTTTTTCTGACGCTCTTTCCATTCTTCTCCAAACTTTTGCTTTTTCCTTAGGAGCTTCTCTTTGTGAGGCTGCTTGGCACCACAATCTGTGCGGGTTTTAGTGGCCACTCCGATCTTCTTCCTGCACTCAATGCAGTCTTTTTGAGTTGGCATCTAGAGAGAGAAACATAATTGAATAATTGGAGCACTGGAACTCTGGGGTGTGTCATCAGAGAATGACAAATTAATTTTCTCACTTATATTTTATTGACAGGGATCATGGTTCTCTAACTGAGTAGCTACAGTACAACTAAGGACCTGGTATTCCCTATTCAATTTATGAACTCAATAAGATGAGGTACATAACATGAGGTAGACAGATAAATTGGTTATAATAATAATAATTATCACAATGATTTCTAGAGTAACAGTTCTAGAGGACATATAAAATCAAATACAAGAATTAGGCCTTATCATTTAAATCAACTAATGTATGGCGTTAACAGGTACCCTACCTGTCTCTAAAAAGAAAGCACACAGTCGAAAGAAGCTGAATGATGTCAAATATTGCACAAACTTCTGTGATCCATCAGATCTACTCTATTGAAAAAGGTTTGATACTGGTGTTTTGTTTTTAATATCCGTAAACTGGACGTGGTGCCTAGGTTGAATTCCTCTTGGAATATTTCTTGACACGACACGAAAATCGTTTCCTCTCAATCACTACTGCTGTTAACTTTTATTGATCAAGTCAAGTCGACATGTTAGTGTTTGCTCCAGCTTCACAGAATCATCTCCAGAATAAATAAAATCGCCTCTTACACATAACGTTACCGTCGTCGATAAAACAGTCTTTGTGGAAAACTATTTTTAATCCGTCAGGGATTAACGTTCACGTTTATAGCTGCGTGTTGTTTCACAATGGTAAAAGTGTCCGTGCAAACATTATCCGGCCTATCTTTTTTGGCTAACGTTATCTTATTTAAATTAACGTCAGCTCTGCGGTAAACTTCTTTAATGAATTACATTGCCCTCTAATCGAAGTTGAGATATGATTAAAACGCAGGGACAAAGGCAACCTGCAAGGCCCAGTAGCACTGACAATATATTCCATAGTTCTAATATGAATTCATTTATATTTACTACACTACTTTCCTTAGCTCACCTTGGAGCTGGTTGTTGGATAAATGTAATCCACAATGCCTAGCGGGGAAAAGTCCTATTTCTGTGACCGACTGGGGGCGCTCTTTGAAAACGCTCCAGAAGGACGTTTGTGCATGAACATGTACGCCGCGTCACCGTCGTTATGGTAACGACCGTGCTTGGCATAACGTTAAATCTTTATTTATAAAATTGCATCATATTACTGTATTTCACTTGAGCCAGCCAGAGTGTATATGTTATGCAGGATTACACGACGGAAAAAATGAAACTAAGACGGTTGTATTTTTTAAAGAATTGTGGGTAGTGTGGTGCATTTAGTTGTCCAAAGCTGACCATAAAACTCCATATTTCTCCGAGTCGAAAGGGAAAACACCAGCATTGATTCTCAGAGAATTAACAAGTTGAGTGTCAAACGTCTGAGGGTGAGAAAAGGGGCGAGACTGTGTGACTATTTCCTCCGGGATGACGACGAGAGTTGGCTGGCCGATCACCTCAAGAGCCCGGCTGCTTGCCTCAGAGATGACCCGCTGCTCTCTCTCGGTCGGCTGGTCCCACGGGTCTCTGAAACGTTGAAACAAACCTCCAAACAGGCATTATTTGAATAAACTGATCACATATTTGGGATCTTAATAGTTACTTTCTCGCATGAAAAAGCATCACTACTTAATAAAATTACGTATTAACAGCTCTAGATCGTGAATTAAAACAGACTTTCAGCGTGATTATTTACGGAGCCACTAGAGGTCACTAGCGCGACCTAAACGTAAAAACGCTTCAGAGGGTCGTATTTCAGTGCATGAACAAATGACAACAGTGGGCATATGAGTTGGAGGACTTGTTGGCTTAAACACATACTCACACGTACTCAGAAAAACTTAGTGTGCAATATGTAGATGAGTTAAATCATCTTGTGCTGGTTTTATTTAGAAGTTCAATGGCTGCAGGTATAAAGGCATTTCTGTTGCGCTTTGTTCTCCACCTCGGGGCCACAAACACATGGCCAGAGTGACGGAGCTGAAATTCACTTTGAAAGGAAAGGGAACAGTCTTGAGGAATAGAGATGGCCTTACACTGCAGCTGTAAGGAGTAAAGATCTGACAAGCTGAGCTGAGACTCACCTACAAGCTTATACTAGTTTGTGCGACCATAATATGATTCTTACTGTCCGAAAACTGTCACAAGCATGTGCTCTGTGGCTTACATGCGGTACATATTTGATTCTAAAATTACACTATGTGCTCATTTGAGTTTAAAAATAACTCTGATAAATAAATCACAACATGCACAAAGGACCATTTAGAGTTGCTGGAAAGTCTATCTGAGGAGGCAGGCCAGCACTAAATAGAATAGCTTTAGTTCCACAACTTAAATTTGATAAACACGTTAAGATTTCAAAAGCAGCAAAAACCAACCTTTATTGTTTGAAATTAATAAAAAATTATATACCTTCTCAAGCAGCACAGTTTCTTGCACATATGCACGCTATTTTCCCCCCACATTTTTTGTATGACAGTATGGGGTCAAGCAATTTCAGTAACAGCTAGACACATCTGATCTTTATATTAATCAGGCACTGAAAAATAATTGATAAAACCCCATCCATTGGCATCAAAGTTACAATAGGTTTGCATTTTTCATCAGTTCTTATTTTTGTTTAGTTTTGACTTTTATTTTTCAGTTTCAGTTTACTTTTAGTTAGTTTTAAAGCAAGTTTTGTGGTTTAGTATAGTTTTAATTTTTCAAAAATGCTTATTTTTTGCTATATTTCAGTTTAGTTTTTTTTTTTTTAGTTTTAGTGTTAGTTTTAGTCTTTGCCACTTTCTCTTGACTTTGGTCCTCACTGCCGTGGTGCCAGCCTCTGAGGCACCTTGCTGGTCTGTTAAAACAGCACGGATGTGGGGTGGGGGGTCTGAGTTGCACCGCCAATAACCTACATTTGGAGGTCAGAAGTGGAGCTGGGGTCAAGAGACTCTTGTATAAATGGAAGACCCAGTAGGGTGGGTGGGGCAGGCATTTATCTTGACAGAAACATAAACTGGGGAAGCTGAAGGACCCACATAAGACTGAACTGGAACCAAAGGTCACACCATATGCCTTGTCTGCCCCATGTCGAGTCCCTCTCCCACTGCGGGATAAACTCAAGGCAGAATTGGATCGATTGGAAGCGATGGGAGCGATATCCAAGGTCACTAAACCCACTCCATGGTGTGCAGGGCAGGTGGTTGTGCCCAAAGTGAGCTCAAAGGAGAAACTCAGGCTGTGTGTAGATTCGACATCCCTGAATCGGTGGGTCAAGCCAGAGAGAGATGTATTCTACCAGCTGTCGATCACACATCTAGCTATGCTCTCTGGAGCAAAAGTTTTCATTAAACTGAATGCCATCTCAGGATTTTGGCAGATTCCCCTCACTGATGAGAGCACTCTCCTGACCACATTTATTACCCCATTTCAACAGGCTGCTGTTTGGGATCTCCTCAGCCCCAGAACATTTTCAAAGACAGATGACACAAATGTTGAAGGGGTGTGAAGGAGTATCATGCCATGCTGATGACATATTGGTGTATGGCAAAGATTAGTCTGAACATGATGCCAGGCTGCACCAGGTCCTCAGGAGACTGAGAGATGAAGAGCTGACCCTGAACAAGGATAAATTTGAGTTTTCCAAGAGCAAAATTGTTTTTGGACACTGGGTTACTGCTGAGGGAGTTAGCCCTGACCCAAGTTAGGTCAAAGCAATGCCAGAGCCAACATGTGTTGTGGACATCAGAAAAGTGATGGGCATGGCTAATTAACTTGGCAAGTTCCTCCCTCACCTCTCATCATTCTTATGACCTCTAAACGATCTCCTGTCTGAGAATAGTGTTGGGGAGCACCATAGCAAGAGGTTTTTCAGAAGCTGAAACCAGAGCTCAGCTCACCCAGAGTCCTTAGTAGACTCACCCAATGCAGAGACACGCTTGTCAGTGGACGTGTCATCCTTCGGCCTCGGAGCCGTGCTGATACAGAAACAGTCAGAGAGTGGTGATTGGAAGCCTGTGGTTTTCATCTCCAGAGCTTTGTTCAGTGCTGAGAAACATGCCCAGATTGAGAAGAAGGCATTAGCCTTGACCTGGGCATTTGAGTGCCTGCAATCGTACCTGCTTGGCATGAGGTGTACAAATGAAACGGATCACAAATCTCTCATCCCATTACTAAGTTCTAAAGCACTGGATGTGTTTCCAATTGAGACTGCTGGAATTCACCTATGATATTGTACATATTCCTGGAAAGTAGCTCATTACTATAGACACCCTGTCAATGGCACCAGTGGGGCACACAGTCACTCAGGCAGATAAAGAGCAGGAAGCAGACATAGAAATATTTGTGGACTTAGTTAGACAGTCTCTTCCAGTTACTGAGGCTAGACTGCAGCAGCTTGCACAGAAGCAGAAAGAAGACCCCTGCAGCATACTTATCCACTACTGTTGAACACAGTGGCCTGACAAAGCCCACCTGCCACCTGATATTGGACCTTACTGGAAGGAGAGACGGAACCTGCCGCTAGCCAGAGATCTTCTCCTGAAAGAACGAATGATTGTCCCTCCCAGCTCACTAAGAGAAGACATGCTCAACATCCTCCACCAGGGCCACCAAGGCATAGTCAAGAGTCGAGCCAGGACCGTCAATTGGTCTGGTGGCCAGGGCTTTCTGCTAACATTAGCCAGGAAGTTAAAAACTGCCCCACATGCACCAAACACAGAACAACACAGAGATAACCCCTGTTGACTACACCTGTACCTGAGAGGCTGTGGCAATGTGTTGGTACAGAAATATTCACCTGGGACAAGAACACCTACCTTGTAGTGGTTGACTATTTCTCCTGATACATTGAGGTCGCCCACCTCAATGTTGCAACAGCTAATGCAGTCATAGCTGCCCAAAAGAACATCTTTGGTAGGCATGGGGTCCTGGAGCTGCTAATGTCCAACAACGGCCCACAGTATGCCTGTGCTCTCTTCAAGGACTTTGCCAGTGATTATGGATTCACTCACATAACCAGCAGCAGAGTGAGCAGTGGCAACTGTCAAAGGCTTGTGAAAAAAAGGTGGAGATTATGCTAAAGCTCTCCTCAGTTACCAAGCCCCTCCATTGGAGAACGGTTATTCTAGTACCTAAAGCACTGTCTCCACATTGGCCCAACATCAAGCAGTTCTGTAAGATGGAAACACAAGGAAAGAGAAAACCAGAGCAACTCTACAACAAACGTCACAGAGCACGTCACCAACCTACTTGCACCCAGGTCAGAACATGTGGGTCACCACAGACAACACCCATGGGACAGTCACACAGCCCCAAAAGGTCATATCTCATCAGAACAGATGAGGGACTGTTGCGGAGAACCTGCACACACCTAAGAGCAACTCATCAGCCATCATCTGCTGCAGAGGCCAACGCCCCAGATGGTACAGATTCTGGTAGTGCTGACTGTAATGCAGATGACACGCACACACACACACACACCACACAAACACCTCAACACACTGCATCTGTAACAAGATCAGACAGACTCTCTCATCCACCCAAGAGAATGGACATATAAAGAGACTGTTCTCAGCAGTGGGTGTGAATATTGTGCTTTATTTGTTCATGTGCAAGAGCCTCTTTAAAAATGATGGAATAAATGAAAATTACATTATGATGAATTAAGATGACAAGATGAATTTCATTTCATATTATTGTTATCCTAAATCATGTTTTTGTTTTTGTTTTTTTAATTAATTTTGAGACGGATGATTTTATAAAGCATAAATGACCTCATATGAGAGTGCAGCCTGGTTCGTCTCAAACCAGGCTCCAGATCAGTCCTGAGCTCATCCAAAAGCGGATAGGCAATATGTAGGCCTATTTATTTTTCTTCTGTCATACTGAAAATGTTGACATGAGTGTTAAAAGTGTGTTCTCTAGCATTCCTTCATGTTAGCTATGCCTCCTCATCTCCCCAACAACAGCAACCGTCTGTGTGCAACGCTGGGCATATTAACACCTCCCTTTCTAACATTTTTAATACAGAAGCAAACTGCAGTCACTGACATTGCTTTCAAGCTTGCTAAATCACAGTGTATGTGCTAAATTAATGTATTTGCATTTTCTACTCCCTGTGTTTTGCACACAGAGGAAAAATGCCTGATGTTGCATATTCATTTAAGGGAAAGGTGCTATATTGACAGTGTGCGCTTTCTTGCTCATTTGAAAGATGCAGTCTTCAATGTGCACCCTTAAGTAGATCCATCCATCCATCCATCTTCTTCCGCTTATCCGAGACCGGGTCACGGGGACAGCAGTCTAAGCAGGGATGCCCAGACTTCCCTCTCCCCAGACACTTCCTCCAGCTCTTCCGGGGGGATCCCGAGGC
>JAPQLA010211537.1:0-17750 GCA_029822935.1 Naso vlamingii
CCGCCTAAAGTCTCTATCAAACAAAGAAAAAACTAAAAACTATGGACCAGTATAGGATTTTATAGGAGTTTATTTTACTTTAAATATTTGATTTATTTTTACATTCAAAATACAGACAATACCATGACCTGAAGTGCTGAACCCTATGTTGCAGTATTAAAAAAAAAAAAAAAAACTTTTCTTTTTTGTTTGTTTGTTTGTTTTTTTTAACAGGCCTCCTTACCTCGTGGGGCCCCCCCGCCTTGCGGGTGCTGTACTTTACGGCCCAGGTAAGATGGCTGACGAAGGGAAGAACTTAAGTCCAAGATGGCGGCTGAAAACCAGATGTTTCTTTGTCAGAGGGGAACAAAGAAAACATGGTGGGGCTCAGACCATATGCTTGTGATTTCACACGCTGGTGTGAAATGAGCCAAGCTAAAGGTTGTGAGTGTGTGTGTGTGTGTGTCACAGCGCTAGGTTAGAAAAGATTGTTAGCTGCATGCAAAGACCTGGTCTATGGGAAGCAAACTTTTTTTTTTTATAACTCAAATTTTATTTAATTTCAAGAAAAAAGAACAACAAAGAACAACAGTGCCAGTGGGATTGATGCCTTTTGTCCTGGTATTACAGTGTATTAGGTTTCATTCAGAGTCTTTAGTGATGTCTCTGTAGTGATACTTTTACATTGTCCATTTGTCCCATTTGGCGTTGAATTCTGCTTGTTGGAGTCTTAATATATAAGTGAGTCTTTCCATATTGTAAATTTCCTCAACTGTGTCCAACCAGTTCTGCAGAGTGGGAGAGTCTTCTCTACACCATTTCCTGGTGATTGCCTTCTTGGTCGCAGCTAGAAGTATTTTGACCAGATACCTGTCCTCACATTGAACATTTTCCCTTGTCAGGTTACTTAGATATAATATTTCACATGACATTGGCAATTTATGGCCCAGTATCTTTTCCAAAGCAACCCATACATCATTCCAGTATTTTTCCAATTTATTACACGCCCAAAAAATATGGGTATGATCAGCATTCGGCTCCCCACACCTTCTCCAGCATGTTTGTTGTATGGGTGAAAATTAGCTTTTAGTTTTGGGAGTAATAAAGAACCTCACCATATTCTTCCAGCAAAATTCTTTCCACATCCTGGAGTTGGTGGTGGTTCGCTGTATATCACATATGTTAAACCAGTCCTCTTCAGTTAATGGTATTTCACTCTCTTTTACCCATCTGTCCAGAATATACAGTGTAGAGATTCCTCTATTTTGGAGTAGACCCTGGTATAATAATGAAATCACTCTCCCAGTCTTGTTTTTATATGCATTGCACAATGTTGTACTTATTTTATTCAGTTCCTGGGGAAGATCTGGTTTAATTTCTTTCTCAAAGAAATCTCTTACTTGGAGATATCTAAACTGGTCATAATCCTCCAAGCCATAGTCCTTCTTCAGATTTGGAAAACTTTTAATTTTGCCCCTGTCAATCATTATGCTTATTGCTGTTATACCCTCATTTATCCAATGTTCAAAACTACTATCAATTTTCCCTGGTTTAAATTTAGGGTCGTAGGCCATCCAAGTCAAAATTTTGGTTTCCCTCTCCAAATTGTACTTCCTGACCACTGTAAACCATAGTTCCAAAGTGAATCTAGTGATTGAGTCAAGCTTATTTTCAAATTTCTTACACATCTCCCTGTTTGCTATCATGCTTTGGACATGGTATCCCTCTGCTTTTAATTCAATTTCTTTCTACCTAGCAATGTAATCAGAATCACACCAATACACCAAAGGTCGGATCTGTGCGGCATAGTAATATTCTAGGAGATTTGGTAAGGCGAGACCACCTTTGTCTATGGGAATCTGTAGAGTTGTATACTTTATCACCCCCCCCATATAAAGTGTGAAATTTTTTTATTCCAATCTTTAAATTGTGATTTGGGAATTTCTGTTGGTAGTGATTGAAACAGATATAAGATTCTCGGTAGCACATTCATCTTTATGATTTCTATTCTAGAGCTGAAGTCCAATGTCAACACTGACCACCTTTCCATATCGTTTTGAATTTCCTGATTTAAAGCCCTGTAATTAGTTTCGTATAGTTTTGTTAAATTTCTAACCAGGGTCACACCTAAGTATTTTATTGTTTTTACTTTCCATTTGAATATATATGCTTCCTGGATGGCTTGGGGTGGAATATAATTTATGGATAGAACCTGTGTTTTTGTCATATTGAGTTTATAACCTGACAAGTAATAAAAAGAGTCCAATTTTTCCATAAGTTTAGGGAGGCTGGTACCTGGTTGTTTTAGACTGATCAGGACATCATCTGCAAAAAGCCCGATTTTATGTTCTGTGCCCTTCACCTCTGTCCCTACTATATCTTTGTCTTCCCTTATTGCTTGAGCCAAAGGCTCAATGAAGATTGCAAAGAGAATTGGCGATAAGCAGCACCCCTGTCTTATAGACCTTTCCAGCTTAAACCAGTTAGTGAGATTACCACTGATTTTTATTCTGGCCATTGGGTCTTGGTAGAGTGTTTTAATTACGTTTACTGAGTTTGTGTTAAAGCCAAATTTTTCTAAACAAAGATACAGGAATTTCCAGCTGACGCTGTCGAAGGCTTTTTCTACGTCCAGGCTGAGCAGTACTGCACTTTCTCCCCTTTTTTGCGCTTCTTCAATTATATGTAAAGTCCTCCTTATACTATGTTGCGTTTGCTGACCCTTGATAAAGCCACATTGGTCTTCATTTATCAGTTCCGCCATAAAGGACTCAAGTCGCTTCGCTAGAATAGAATTCACAGAATTCTTTATCCTTCCCCTCCTTGGGGAGTACTGTAATTATGGCTTCTCTCCAGGAGAGCGGGATCTTCCTGTTTTTTAGGGTAGCATTAAGTGATAACATCGGACTCAGCTCCTTTTTAAATGTTTTGTACCATTTGGCTGGAAATCCGTCGCTTCCTGGCACTTTATTGGATTTTAACCTATTAATGGCTTCTTCCAGTTCCTTCGCTGTGATATATGAATTTATATATCTGTTTTGTTCCTCTCCTATTGTTGGAAGATCTAATGGGTTTAAAAAGCTTCTTATTGTCTCCTTGTCAGCTGAGTCCGGTTGTGTATATAGTTTTTTATGGTAATTTTCAAACACTGTATCTATTTTTTCGGGTTCAATTTCTAGTGTATTAATCTTGGGATCCCTGATTTTATGGATTGTACTCATGAGTTGTTGCTTCCTTAGTCGCCTCGCTAGTATTTTTGTTGCTTAGGAGCCAGATTCGTAGTAAGTTTGTTTCAAGAGCATGATTTTCTTTTCTACTTCGTCCCCTAGTATCTCATTTACTTATTTTTCACTTCCTTGATTTGTTGAAATAAGTTCGGATCATTTGAGTTTTTATGTCGCTGTTCCAAATCTTTAAGTTCTTTAATCTTTGTCTGTTATATTCTCAGTCTAGCTTTATTGTGATAAGTTGATCGAGATATGAGTTTACCCCTCATAACAGCTTTCATGGCATCCCAAAGAGTAGTGGGATTCCATTCCTTTATCATTTTCTTCCCTGTATGTATTTATTTCTGTTTTTATTTCCTCAACAAATCCCTGATTGTTCAGTACACTAACATTCACTCTCCATATTGTATTCCTTTCCCTGCTATTCATATTTATTGTCAGGTTGAGGATGCAATGATCAGACAGATCTGCCACTCCTATCCTGCATTCTTCTATTCTGAATCTATCGACTGTATTCATAAAAAAGTAATCAATCCTTGTATATACCGAGTGAGGAGCTGAATAATATGTAAAGTCTCTCTCGAGTGGATGTAGCTCCCTCCAGACATCTGTTATTCCCATTTCTTTCAGGACAGTGTTTAGATATCGAGACATATGTAATTTGCTACTTTTCTTTGTGCTAGTTGTGTCCAGATTCTGATCAAGTGTAGTGTTAAAATCCCCTCCACATATCAAAATCACTTCTGCCTCTCGAACAATAGTCTCAAATAATTTTTTGAAAAAAGTCTTGCCCTCATCTGGAGGTGCATACACATTAATGAATGTAACTAATTGATTTTTTTTTTGTGACAACTTTTTATTGAACAATTTGAAAACTATTTTACAGACATAGTGCCATTATCTCGTCATTTAAGATTTAAAAAAAAAAAAAAAAAAGCGAAGAATATACACATACATACACAAATAGAAAGAGGGGAAGTAGAGGGCAGGTGATGAGCTGACCTACGAAATCAGACAACGTAATTAACAGTAACCCCTTATATGCGCGCAAGTAAAGTTATGTCTGAAAGAGAACTGATAAGAGCATCCCAGTCCTGCACAGTAGAAGCTCGTGCTTTATGTATGACAGCCAGTGATCCATCTAACAGAGCAATGTCTCTAAAGTGGTTCAGCCATTCTTTTGCCGATGGAGGGTCTGGGGAAAACCATGAATGTATTATAGTCTTCTTAGCAGCAGTCAGTCCTGCAAAAATAATTTTCCTATGTGCCAGTCTGGTATTAACACTAAGAATGGAGTCATCATTGAATAACAGTAGAGGGGGGTGCATAGGAATGGGAAATCCCAGAATATTTTGGAGACAACTATGCACCTTAGACCAGAGGCCAAACACAGGGGGGCATTCCCAAAAAACATAAAGGTATGTACCAACAAAGTTCTGATCACATTTTGTACAGTTAGGATCATCTATCAGTTTCATTGTAAAGCGTCTGTATGGTGTGGTATAGAATTTGTGCACAAACTTGTAATGAGTAAGTTGATGTGCTGGATTTTTTGATGAGATGGGTATGTTACTCCATTTTGTCCCAGTCCAGATCATAGCCTTGACCCTCAAGTTCACGGTTCCAGGAACTGATCACTCCCAAAGGTTTATCACCTTTAGAGAGAAGACCATTGTGGATAATGGATACTAATCCAGTAGAAGGTGTTCAAGAGGAAATCCAAGTGTCCAACAGATGAGAGGGTAAGGGTGAGTCCCATGGAACTCCATGGGCACAGATTGCAGATCTCAGCTGGAGATACAAGAACCACGGAAGTCCAGGGAGACAATAACGTTCTTTGAGCATCTGGAGTGAAATCAAGCCATTTCTGTCATATAAATCTTGAAGAATGTGAATTCCTCCAGAAGCCCAACTATCATTAAAGTAGGGACCCAAATGCTGTAGTAAATTGTAATTATACCAAACAGGAGAACGGTCACAGAGCTTTATGTTACATCCCATATGTTTCTGGACAGCAAACCAAATTTTCAAGGAGTTGCCTATGATTGGCCCAAACTTCCTACACACAGATCTAGGTTTCAACCCACAGTATAGTATGTCTGTTATCCTATGTGGTTTTACCATCTCTTTCTCTATCTGACGCCAAGGTGTGACAACCTTTTTATTGCACCAAATTGCCAATTGCTTTACTTGAAATGCCCAATAGTATAATTTGAAGTCAGGTACTGCCAAGCTTCCAGAGTGTTTTGGTCGTTGTAGTGTGAGTAGGCGAATACGAGCTCTTTTATCATTCCATATGAATTTAATGGTCAGGGACTGTAGTTCATCAAAGTATTTAGGTGGTGGGGGCATTGGGATCATAGAAAACAGGAAATTTAGTCGGCCGAGTACATTCATTTTCAGTATCGCAATTCTGCCTTGCAGTGACATCTTGAGATCGGACCACCTCCGAATGTCCGATACAATCTCTGTTTTAAGTTTATTGCAATTTGCCTGTGATATATCTGAGAAGTTAGTCACAATTATGCCTAAATATGTGAATGTGGAGTTATGCCATTGAATATGTTGAATGACTGGTAACGAGAGGTGTTTTGCTGGGGTATTTAAAGGAATAAGGAGTGATTTATCCCAATTAATTTTATAACCAGAAAATAAACTGAACTGCGTGAAGACTTTAAGTATTTGAGGTAGGGACTCGGAAATCTGGGTAAAAAAAAGTAAAACATCATCCGCGTAAAGTGAAATTTTGTGTTGTGTACCTTGTATACTGATGGGTGAGATGTGCGGGTCTAATCTATTTGTCTGGGCTAGAGGTTCAAGTGACAGAGCAAAAAGGAGCGGGGACAGTGGGCAACCTTGCCGAGTTCCACGCTGCAAAGGGAATGTTTTAGACAAAATATTATTTGTTTGTACGACTGCACAGGGATTAGTATATAGTGTTTTAATCATTGATATAAATTTTTTGCCAAATCCGAACTTCTCCAACGCCTGCCATAGATATATCCAGCTCACTCGATCGAAAGCTTTTAGCGCGTCCAAGCTGAATATAGCTGCGGGGTGTGTATCAGATTCTGACACGTGTATTATGTGCAAAAGGCGTCGGACATTCTCTGATGCAAGTCTCCCCTTTAGAAAACCTGTTTGGTCACAGTGGATTAATTTACCTACACATGGTTCCAGTCTTTTGACTAACTTTGGCAAAAAGCTTCAGTTCTGTTGTGATAAGTGATATCGGTCTGTAGCTGCCACATGTCAAAGGTGGTTTATCTTTCTTAAGCAGGACTGATATGAGAGATGTGTTTTGGTCACGATGAAAGGAGCCAGCGTCTAAAGCATAGTTAAGAGAGTTTAAAAGCAATGGCCCAACAATATCCCACAATTCCAAAAACAACTCTGGAGGCAGCCCATCGAGGCCTGGCGATTTCCCTTTTTGCATCGAGCTCAGTGCCTCTTTAAGTTCTAAAAGAGTCAGTGGTGTTTCAAGGGAGTCTGCATCATTGTCAGTCAATGATGGTAATTTAAGTTCTGACAAATACAATTTAAGGGCTGTCAAGTCAGGAGCAGGGTCCGCTGTATAGAGATGGGAATAAAATTCTGCAAAAGTATTATTTATTTCACCTGGATCATAGGTAACAGATCCAGATGGTGTTAGGATTGCACTGATAGTGGAAAAGGATTCATTTTGTTTTAATCTGGCTGCTAAAAGCTTGCTTGATCTTTTGCTCTGATCATAATATGTGAGTCTCATGCGATGAATTATAAACTCAGCTTTAGCCTTGAGCAAATTATTCAATTCAAATTTCCGGGCCGAGAGAGCTGAATGGTTTTGTTCAGAAAACTGCTGTTTTAAGTCAGATTCCAAAGTTCGTATCTCATCTTCTAATTGCGTAATCCTGCGCCTCTTGGTCACCTTCAAGTGGGTGGCAAATGACAAGGCTTCACCCCTTATAAAGCATTTAGTTGTTTCCCAAAGTATTTGGGGTGAGGCTGCAGTCTTTGAGTTCATCTCTAAAAATATTTTAAGATTATTTCTCAATTTTTTCAAAAATTCTGCATTCTGGAGTAATGCTATATTGAAGCGCCACCTGTGTGTATCTTTACTATGTGTCCATAGGAACTTCAAATTATATAACACAAGGGCATGATCTGATATTACAATAGGGAGGATATCAGTGGAGTTGATATGATGATTTAGGGAGGCGGAGATGAAAATGTAATCAATTCTCGAGTAGGTCTTGTGTCTGGCCGAAAAAAAAGTATAATTCTTAATTAAAGGGTTTCTTAAACGCCATGGGTCAATAATATTAAGCTCAGAAATAAAGGTGTTAATCCCATGAGGAGAGTCCTGGGTTGGACTTGCATTTACCGATTTGTCTAGATTTGTTTCACACACCTGGTTAAAGTCACCCCCGACTATAAGCTGATGGCCTGAAAAATCTAAGAGAGTATTAGAGATCTCTTTACGTTTAAGAAATTCTAAGCACTTTGCATTTTACTGGAGAGTTTAGGCCCCATACATTCCACGACATTATATTAAGTGAGTTATTCATATTCAGGTCTGCAAAAAATAGTTCCCCTCAAATGTAAAGAATACAGATCTGAAAAAAAACAACAACTAACCATTTATACAAAAATGGCAAGGCTTTTGCAGTGAACATAAAACAAATACAACAAAACATTCCATCCGCAAGAGATGATAGATGGTCTCTTAGGATGGAGCAGAAAATAAAAGAAAAAAAAGGACTTTTTTATTGACTAACTGTGGCTTTCATCTTGTCCTTTTCTTGATTCCTCTCCTCTCCCACTGACAGTCACAATACAAACAACATTATGAACAATAACACTGAAAAATTGCTTCAGATAGCTATGGGCCTCTTGAACTGTGCCTGTGTCTCTGTTGGAAGGGGAGGGGAAAATCCTCCAGTAAGGGTGGGGCCCCTCGCTAGAGGTGGGTGAAGGTCCTGATTGGGAACCCCCCTGCTTTCTAGTAGTGTCCAACATTTCTCTATGTTCCCACTTAACCAGTCTATAAAATATTTAAGAGAAGCCTTATATTGGGTGGAAAGTTGTGGCCTTACATTCAGGCTCGGAATTGAACCAAAAGTGAATTAACAAACAATCATATAGCCCCAGGGGTTGTTACAATATCTTAAACTCAAAAAGATACAGTCCTTTTTTGTCCTTGTTATTTTTTATTTATTTATTTTTTTTAATTATCTTGTACACTTAAGGTTAACCTGCCATGTAGCAAACACTTAGAATAAAGTTATAAAGTTTTATTTACACTTTCACCTCCCATTCTACTCAGGTGGTTTCTACCTCTCCGGATCTTCGAAACTCCTGCAGCCATCCTCTCGCCCGCTGAGTTAGATCCCTTTGCTTCCCCGGTTCTCCAACTCGCTGCCACTGTGATGCTCCTTGAATCCGCTCCTCCGCCGTGCGCCCCGCGTCTGGTTCCTTCATCTGGATATCCATTCCTCTTTTCCTCATCTCTCTTGCTGCGTCTTGTGCGCTGTTGTATAGCCGGGCACCGTCGGTCCAGTGGATTCGGATCCTTGTTAAGGGAGTCTGAAACCTGATGCCCTTTTCTTTTAGGATCTTTTTGATTTGTGTATATGCTTTACGTTTCTGTACCACTTCGGTCACATAATCATGGTCAAAAAACAGGGGTGTGTCGCCAAGTTTAATCCGTTTCTGCCAGGCTTTCTTTAATACCATTTCTTTGGTGTCAAACTGGAGGAAGTTGATGATTATGGAGCGCGGTGTCTCTCCGGGGCCAGGTCTCCTCACTGCCGCTCGGTGCGCTCACTGAATTAGCACGTTGGTCCCCGCTGGCAAGTTTAGCTCTCTCTGTAGTAGCTCCTCCACAAAACGAGGAACTGAGTCCCTCTCTGAGCCCTCAGGAACCCCGAATATCCCCATGTTGTTCCTCCTGGACCTTCCCTCAAGATCTGTTAGCTTTTCCCGTAGCTTCTCCTGTTCACGGAGTGTTTTCAACAGTGCTTCTGCATTTTGCTTCTTTCACTATTGCCTTACGTTGTAATAAAACTTTTTTTTTTTTTTCCACTTTAACTTGTCTGTTAATTATACTTTTGGTGTTGAGAACATAGAAACAGAATGGAAACACCTCATCCCTACAACTCTACTCTCAATCTGGGTGAAAATGTGTAGGTGTAAATAAAATTTTTGGGATAGCATTGTGTATTGGTAATACGCATATAAAAAAAACTAATTTCAAATTATTTTAAAATAAATCAGAAGTTAGAGTATTCCAGTGTGGTTTTGTAATTCTTAAAAATATGAAATAGACACCAGGTTTGCCAAAAGAGATATTTAAATAACTCATTTTGGGTAGGTGCCATCTTAGAAATATGCAAATTAGGGTATTCGAATTCATCCAATCATAAAAATGAGCATTCCAGTGTACTTCTAATGTTTTAAAAAAAGAAAAAAGAAAATAAAAAAAAATCACCAAGGTTGCCTTGTAACTCGTGGTTCAAAAGTTATAGCCATTTCCAGGGGGTGGCTGTCTTGGAATTTGACGCCATGGTCATCAGAGTGCCAATCTGTAGCCCTTTCTACACAGCCTACTTAAGAAATTTAACAGTAATATGACAAAATGGACATTTATGATTTTTAAAATTGTCTGTGTTTCTACTGTTGCCAATGCAGTGTAATTACTTCTTTAACTGTTTGTGGTAGGGGTGTGACCGTGAACAGGGGACATGATAACATAAATGTTTCGGAAAAATCCATAACCGAAAAACAGATTTTTATTCCTGTATGAGTCTTTCTTTCAAGACAAGTTAAATTCAGATGATTCGAGGAATAAGCTGACGGAAGAAGAAGTTTCACTAGGATGCAGCACACTACTGTAGAGAGAGGGGGCAAAAAACCCTGGTAGACAGCAGTCTACTGATCTGTGAATGCAGCGCTGCAAGGCAGCATTTTCTGTGTAAAAAGGGCTTGTGACGCCCCAATATTCAGATATCTTCTACATATATTAAGCTATATAGCCTACCAAATTTGGTGCTTTATCACAAAATGAAAAAATTGGTCAGTTATGGGCACACAAAAAGATGATTACACTTTTAAATTACAATTAGGCTATATTACACACACTACAATTTTTAAAGACAGGCCTACCTAACTTGTTCTAGTAGTTTTTGGCTGGACCGCAGGAGCGAGGCTGGCCCTAGAAACACATTTGTTGCTGAGTGACTGAGGTGACAAAAATTAAGGATTGGTCAAACAATCATTACTCTAATTTATGTCAGTTAGCCTAAGTATAATCACATCGCGGTTATTTATTTCATGTAACACGTTAAAATATCAACTATTTAAGTTAATTTGCTTCATAAACGTAATGATCAAATCTAATGATTTTGGTAGGAAATGTAACATAATTTTTAGCTCAAATGATAGATAAGCTCATTTAGTAATGAATAGACTGTCAACAAAACAAACCATTAGGCCCATACTTATTTCAAGTCTGCCAATAATTAAACTGTATAATTAAAATATAAAAGGCAAGGCTATACAGTCACAAGCAGGATATGGGAAAGCATCAATAGCAATAATCGATGTAGGTCTAATGGTGCAACATCATGATATAAAAATGGTTTACAGTTGAAAAAACTATTACCCTGTATATAACTGTAAGTATAAGGAAGAGATAAAACTTAAGAAAACACAAAACCTCAATCAACCAATTTTAATTATTTATAGCACGGGTAAAGTTGTCTTCCTTTTTTCATCTGCTGTAGAGTAACTTTTCTGTTTTGTTCTCATTGATAAAAATCAATAAAAAGGAAGATTGTTGAGTAGCTTTGATTGTCATATATTACAGATGTATACAGTATTGTGATATTTGTGTAGTTTTGAAAAATCACCAAGAAACATTAGTGACTGAAATGAATTTATTTAATGGATGCCACACAGCTGTAGGATGGATGACTTTATAGATGTAACTATGAGCCCTTCATGCACTCCACCAAGGTTGGGGATGTCTGTGGAGAGAAAAGTCATCAGTACTGAGAGTCACAATACTGGAAAGAAATGTGACAAAGACAGATAAACTAGCTATGTTAAAAATTTAAACAGAAGGTATAAGCTAACATACAATTAGTGTTATAAAAACACGAGTATGGATGTTTAACAATGCAATGTATATTCCTATATTAGGGTAGTAGACTAAGCTAAGTTACTAGACATAAATCAAACCAATAAATGTGATCAAAGACAAACCAGCTGGCCAGTCAAGAAGTTTGTTTCTTCTTTATAATGTTACACCCATGAAATATAACGCTTTATATACTTGGCGAATTTATAAAGTTAACTACAGTTATCCATAGCTTAACATTAACTTTGCACAATACTAACGTTAACGTCACACATTATTAAATCAATATTAACTTACCTCCCATGCATGGACACCAGTAATAACATCAGACGTGAAGTTAGTAAATACCTATTAAGTTAACATTATAATTTACGTAAATCTACTGCCTTCACAATCACAATCACTGTTGCACGGAAACTGTCAAATGAGCCTGGGAGAGCCTGAGCAGTAGTTTGGCGGGCTTTTACTGCGCAACTTGGCCTCTACGGGGCTATGGAGCATGTGCAGTATGGTTTTCTCAGACTTGGAAGTCAAGCATTTTTGGCTTCTTGCGCCACTGAGCAACTTTTATAGGAATGAACAAGGCCTCGCCTCCAACACAGCATCCGCTTTGGCTTTGCATTTATGGAGAATTTCTACAAGCTTAGTGCATGCATCTATAAAATATCTGTAGATGCACCAAAAAGCTTTGAATGAAACAAATCCATAGAATAGACTTCACAATAATTGTTTTGTTTTGTTTTGTTTTGTTAAATAAAACATTATATGTGCCTGACAGGGTGAAGTGTTATATCATGGTTTTAGTTGTAGTTTAAATATGGATGTGTTTTGAGATATGTTGAATCCACAAGAAATCCATTTTGACATTCTAAAGTGGACCGCGCAAGGCGCATTATGGCATGGCTAGCAATGACACATTGCTAGTTTGACACCGGCGCAGTTGTCATTTTCATGCCCGGCGCCCTTGCTGTCAGACTAGCAAGTGCACTTGCGCCCATCTGAGCGCAACTGGGCGTGTCGGTCTAAAAATGAGGAGTGGTCAGGCACATTCATGGCGCATTGCTATTTTGAGGGCGCAGAAAGCAATTGCGTGATTGACCAACAAAAACCTGGTCTAAAGTCAATGGCGCAGTGTTTCACTCTTATTTTAAGGACACATTATCAAGATAGTAATATGTGCCTCTAGGCGGGTGCACAACGTGCGTACACTCTGCTTGACACACACTGAGCTCACACATAAGATTACAAATAAAAAAATGATTACAATGTGAAAGGTTATTATTGTGTACATTAATATATGAAAAAACACCTCTTAATGGTCAGTCATAATAGAATTATCTAATTGCAGTAATAATAATCATCATAATTTGTAATAATGACGAATAAAATTGTGAAATTATCTGACCAATCATGACAACACACGTAGGTATTTAAACACACCTGTCAGGTTGAGGGTGTCTGTCAATATGGAAACTGACAACAGAGAGAAAGAGAGAGAGAGAAACAAATCGACTTTCCTGCTTTGATACAAAATCATGGAACAGAACATTTCTTGTTGAACTCCTCAGTTAAATATCGGTGCATGTGCTCATATATTCTCATTTTGCACTGACAATGGAGTATGTTATTGGACACAGGATCGAGAGACGGTGGAGGCCGAGGGTCCACCGGAATAAAGCTTTATTTTCCAATTTCAACTTTAGTTTTTTTTAAAACGGTTGTGTTCAGTCATAGCATAACAGGTAAAATCAGCATGGTGTTAATTACTTAAAGTATGGAAACCTGATCACTTATACCAAAAATTTTTACAAAATATCTGTAGAATATCATGTAACAGAGCACAGCTGTCACGACTGTGAGCCGCGGTGCTTTCCAAGGTGCTGATCCTGCTGAAGCTAAGAGCTGTTGATTGTCTTCTCCCCCACCACATTAGTATAGTTTAATTGTTTTCACATGTTTCCTACAGCATATATAGGCAGTGTTTTGCCTCTCATTTGAACGTGTGCTTTATTGTCTCCATATATCTTCTGCTAGTGCGCTTTGACCTGACGCACGAGCAGATCAGTTTCTTCTCCGGTGAAGCGTTCTTTCTCAGCACTTGGAAAATCCGCCATCATAATAACAAGCCGCCAAGGCGCAAAGCGCACCTGGCTTTTAAAGGGAATGGGACATGACACTCTGATTGGCTTACTGAATGATATGCCCATGACTAATTCAGAGAGTAAGTCCAACCCTTTTAGACCTTGCGCCCGGCACAGTGACCGTTTTTCCGGCATCAAAATAATAAAAGTCGACTTGGACACGCCCTAATGTGCCTTGCGCCTTGTGCTTTAGACTGTCAAAATAGGGCCCAGAGTGTTTATGTTCAGAGTGTTAAAAATATTAAAGTATTCAAGAAATTATAATAATAATAATAATAAAAATAGTAACTACTATAATTTTTAAGATATATATTTAACCTGAAGTTTGTTGTCTCTTTTTCAGAGAGTGTCTCACCATACATCTTTCAAAAACAAACCAAAAGTAACAGTGTCGGCTACAAAGATGATATTGTTGAAAAGGGGGAAACGGACTGTCTTCGAAAGGAAAATGCTCTGTCAGGATCTGATGACGAAGAAAAATACAACGATACTTCATCCAAGAAGAAGAAAGTTAAACAAGATTATTATGTGAATTCATTTCCAAACCAAAGGAGTATTTACACGAAAACAACAGAGGACACAGACAATGGAATTAAGATAGTAACATCAGTGTCCGTCAATGACATGGAGAATTCATCTCCAAAGATTGTGTTTCAGCAGTCACGTGAACCCTTGTCTGAAAACTCAACCCACTTTTCAACACCAGTAACTAACATCATGAGTATTAACTGCGCCACATCACATGTGACTCTTGAAATTCAAGGAGATCTACAAATAAATACTTCTGGTGTCATGAACACATTTGTTTGTATAAATGACAGCAACTGTTCTGACATGGTTTTCAATGACAAATGTGGGAGGACACATCTATTAAACACTGAGTCACCTGAGCAGCCTTCACTAAATGTGTCCAGTCACAACGGAAATCAAACAACAAATTACAGATTTACATTTGGCAACATGAGTCAACAAACAGAGGCTCACAGTGATTCAAAATCTGTCAGTCCAATTAAAATATGGGACAATCCAAGCTACTGTCAATGCTGTATTGATGACAAAGAACAAATATCAGATTTTATGTTGGGAAATCATCAGTTAAATATAGATTCTTTATGGAGGAGGAACCATTTTGACAAAAGCTTTGATCAATGCTGGGACATTCCACCACCCATGGAGTTTGCAGACACTAAATATAACTCTGTAGAGGACTTAACAATGGATTTGGCTTCCTGTAGGATTGACTCTTGTAGTCTTGCTGACAAACAGCAAAGGGAATTTCATCGAATTCCCAGCGTAAACTTTAATAAAGACACTGGATGGCCATTTGCTGAAGAATTAAAACATGCAGAAAGAGCAGTTCTGTTGTCTTCATTTGATCGGTTATTAGAATCTGATGACCATGAGCCTGTGCCCACGACCCCCTCCCTGTCTACCAACAAGTCTAGCTTCACCAAAGACTTCATCAACTGCGAAAAGAGAAAGTCCACTATTAGAAACAACAGTATTGCTACTGTAGAACATAGAGCATGTTTGTTACGCAAGAAAAGGAGACAAACATTTCCTGGGATGAATCCTCAATTAATGCAAGAGAATCTTCTGCAGCCCTATAGTGAATCTTTCGCCTCTTTGATTATGTGCTTGCTTCCTCTACAAACTAAGTGGCTTGAAAATGATCGCCAGTACTATGACTGGTTGCCTCCATTTGGAATAGGAAATTCAAAGGCTTCACAAAGTAAGGAGAGTTATAAACCTGTCTCAGAAATCCAAAACAGCCATTATGGAAAACAATTATTGCATAGTACGTTATATATGACCAACTCTGAAGATAAGCCGCATGATTTATTCAATGTCAGTGAACAAGGTCAACGACAAAGCAGCATCAGCTACCATCATAAAGATCTGAGACAACAGGAAATAGACTCACATCAGAATTCTTGTAAGAACGAGGAAAGTATGGACACAGATAATTGTGGATATAAAGTTGATCAAAGTGACATAGCAGACGGTGGATTTGACCCAGATCTGAGGGAAACAGAACATCACAGCCTCCTTGCAGAGGAGTTCAGTGGCAGAGCCCTCGCTATACAAGTCATCCCTCCATCTTGCAGTGGCTCAGAAGAAGAAATGTTACAGAGCGATGCTGTAGTATTATTACGGAAGAATAAGGTTAAACATGCTAGCCAAGAGAATTTCGTCTCAATTTTACCCCAAAATAGTAGGTCGTCAGTCATGACAAACACTGCTGGTGCACTCGAACAAAGATTCCTCCAAATGGATTCAAGATTGCCGGTGGAAAAACATTTTGAAAGTGCTATGGAATATCCGTGCAAGTTCCCTTCCCAGGACATGAATGTTAATTCATTAAATACAAATGAAGTTACAGAGGAGATTCAACATAAACCATTTGGAAAAAATACAGAAAACATCAGTCTTTCTCTGTCATTGATGGTTAAGAATACAAACCTGCTACTGGACACAGATGGAAGGAGTACACGCGATTCAGATAAACCTGCCGTTGCAGCATCACGTCCTACTAAATGCTCTGCAGACTCTGAATCAAAAGAGCACCTCAGTAAAATTGACAAGGAAGATAAACAGACTGTATCCAGATGTAAGTTACAGTAGTGTTTGTTTATCCCTAAAAAAAACCCCAAAAAACAAAAAACTGAATAAACTAAATATTTATGTAAGAGTTAGTTATTGTGACTGTTTGCCATTATTTCCAGCTTTCTTGGAGGCCAAAGAGCACCTAAAGCCTGTGGTTCATAAAGATCTAGACAGCAGTGGCTCCGACCACTGGGCTAAGAGACGAAAGCTTTTCAAGGAGAGCAAGCAATGGAGCTCTGCTGGAGGAAGTTCGGTTACCAGTGACATCACAGAAGAATCAGGTGACTTTAGATCTAAGTTTGAAAGACCATTTTTTTCTTAACTTTGTTTATTGAGTTTTATGAAGGGCACAAAAGTGCAGCAAATTGTGTGCAGACACAGGCAGAACATGAGATATTGTTCAACAATTTCAAAAAATATAGTGTCTCTGGAGAAATTTAAATAATTACAAAAATGAAATAGTGCCTTTGGTGCAATGTGCAGGTTTCAAAAAGCAGTCTATAGGAGAGGCATCTGGAAGATTGGGAAAAAGGGGGGTAGGCTACTATTACTGATGAAACTGCTAATTTTTAAGTACCTAAAAAAGTGTTGCTTTGTTAGTGAAAACTTCTCGGATAGTTGTTCAAATGATGCAAATGTGTTTTCTATATATTAATCTGTGAATGACATGTTCCCTATGGAAGACCAAAATAAAAAAACCTCTGTCCGTCAGGGAGGGGGGAAACACAGGGTTAGTGGCAAGTGGGGCCAACAGAGAAAAGGACTGTAAACCAAAATGTCGCTGGAACTGGTTCCAAATTTTGAGTGTTGACTTAACAATAATATTTTTAGATTATGGAGAAAAAGAAAAGTTTAAAGGTGCATGTGCAAGAGCTGACAATGAGGAGGGACTAGTGGAAGTGGTTTCCGAAATCAGCAATGCAGGAGATGAGGGAGAGTTGTCAAAGTTAGTCCAATTTTGTAATACTGACGTTGGTAGCCCAGTAGAAAAATCTAAAATTTGGTAGCGCTAAGCCTCCAAAAGGTTTTGGTCTCGACAGTAAGAGTCCTCTGAGCTTGGGTGTTTTTCCGTTCCAAATAAATTCCAATATCGCGCAGTCAATTTTATGGAAAAATGATTGTGTGAGAAAAATGGGTAGACTTTGAGAGAGATATGAGAATTTTGGTAAGGAATTCATCTTAACTGAATTTATTTGTGCAGATAAGTACAGTGGTAATAACGACCAGTGTTCAAAGTCCTTTCAATCTGTATAAGTTCAATTTATACAGATCTTGGAATTTTTCTGTAAAATAGATGCTGAGATATGTGAAACCACACTGGGCAATTTTAAAAGGCAAAGTACATAGAGGATACTTATGGGCCTCCTCGTTTATAGGAAACAGTTCCACATAAAAGAGGGTCCTTGTTCTTTTTTAGGATTAAAGAAACGGAAGCCTTGGTGAGTGTATGTGGTAATTTAAGACATTGAAAGGATTCATTATATTGATAGATATAGATATATGTTTATTGTTCCCATGGGGAAATTAGTTTGCAGCAAAAGATACACATGGCAATTTACACTACAACATAACATAAAAGCAGGGACACAAAGCAGTTACACAGACACAGTGCATCCACTTGTACATGGTATTGCCCAGACCAGCTGGGGTGCTATTTCCTAACCATATTTAAGA
>JAPQLA010211819.1:0-17684 GCA_029822935.1 Naso vlamingii
AAAAAGTATGATTTATGTAACAAGCAGCTTCATTGGAGGAACCATGAACCAGCAAAAATGGTGATGTAGATTTTTTTAAATTTTACTCAGAAGTCACAAGTGGGCTTATATGGTACGTGGGCTTAATAGGTACGTTTACCCTACCCCTCAACAGAGGTGGCAAAAGTATAGTACACGCTTTGAGGGGTTTCATTTTAAAAGAAAGTCTGGAAATGTTGAAACTACAGTGAATGTTGCTGGTATGATGTCTAGGACTGTCAACAGGTTATTTCTCCGTCTATTTTAGCAGAGAACCACATGCATCTTGCAGAAAAAAATGCAGAGCCTCCTTAACTGTTGTGTCGCTGCCAGTGTGTGAGACATGCGTCTGTCATGCCTCTCCAGCACATCTCCTGCATGCTGTGTGGCTGCTCTAATCTGCTTTAATGGGCGCCGAAAAAATAAGCAGACGCAGATGTGATGCAGATGTAGGATGTGTGTTTCAGGTGTAAGGAGTAGAAAGTACTGATATTTGTGTTAAAATGTCGGAAGTAAAAGTAAAAATTGTCTGAAAAGTAACTACTGAAGTACAGATACATAAAAACAACTACGTAAGGACAGTAACAAAGTATTTGTACTTCATTACTTCCCACATCTGCCCCTCATACATTAAAATCTTAATATGAAGGCAACATTTCTTCTTCTTCTGAAGTCCTGCAGGCACTGTTTTTTTACCCAATTCTAAATAAACAGGAACATTCTGTTTTACTGCTGTCAGAAACGAAAGGGATTCATGTAGTTTTAGCACAATGATATCAATGCATGTGTTGGATCCTCGGCTCCTTTCAGTGTAACCTTATTATCAGAGAAAAGCTGTATAAAGAGCAAAAATTCAGGGCAAGTCTGGTAACTGTGTTGTCAGTCAAACTGCCAGTTGCCTCTTTATGTCATGAAATGAATAACAGGAGTTACACTCTAGTGACAGATCTGTGAGATTTGACTGCATTTCTTTTCTTGAGGTTTTGGATGTGTGAAATTTTTTTTAAATAACTCACAAGTAATTAATGTGGTCACATTACTAATAGTTCTTTCCAAGGTAATGAGATTTTGTTTTATTTTCATCAGTGACATGTGACTTAAACAGACATTTTACAACAAGATTTAGACTCAGATCCCGACTCGTTCCATACCACTAAAGTTAGAGAAACATTTGTTCTGAAAAAATTTGTACCATGAAATTTGTTTAAACTTGAGCCTGAATTGTTGTCGTGCCAGTGGTCGTGAGCAATGATAAACAACAATAGTGTTACAAACATAACTCTGTTGGTCTTTGAAAGAGGAATCAGAGTTATTTATTCTGTCTTGCTCAGTCCAAAGTCAGCAGAGAAAGAACAAAACTGATTTTGCTGATACAGCCAGTGCAACCAGTCTAGTGTAATAAAATAATATCTTTTAGAGTAGCCTTTTTATTCAATCTAAGTCTTGCAAAAATATTCTCTGGAGAGTTGATGATATCCAGTTTAGTTTCTGGCAGCATGCAATATTGCTTAATCTTGTTTAGAAAATAGTTTTAAAAATGACTGGATAGCTGTGTTGTTTCATCTCATAATACTGCCATAAGTATGGCAGTACGACACAGGTAAAGACATTGTTGTGACATGGTTTACAGAGGCAAATCACTAGTTTTTGTAATGTTTTGTCCACCAATGCCCTCATTAGCTTGACAAGCTTCATTAGGATTAATCAAAAACTAGGTAAAAGTATTTCAAAAGGACTTTTATGACAGACATGAAATGTCAATCCAGAGACGTTTATTCATTTTATCCTTCAGATTAAGTTTCAGAGGGGAGAAGAGGGGAGCTATAAATAGATGTAATCAGGGCTAACAACTATGACAATCACAACACTGCATCACTGTAAGTTCCTCTGATTAAAGCAAGTTGTGATTATTCTGTTGCTTACACGGAATATAATTTAATACTGCCTACACATTCCTATTCTTTGAAAAATTGGTGGAATTTCTAACATATCAAACATATTTTCATTATATACAAACAAAGCAAGTCTAGTGTTCTCCACTGCCGATTAATGTATTTCAAGGAAAACAATTATTTGCTGCTAAAATGATGCATCATTTTAAAGTACAAGGAGAGAGCAGAAAAGGATAGACAGAAGGGGTAGAACTCATGCATGTGCTGAAGGAACATATGATGCAAACTAACCATAACTGAGTGCCCTCAAGAACATGGCTGTTTCTAGCTTTTTGGGGGCTCTATGCGAGAAGCTGTTCAGAGGCCCGGATTTTGTCAAATTACGATGGGGAGGACTCCAAACCCCTTAAGATGAATAGGGGTTGTTCTGGGGTTGTTTTTCGTTTGTCGCTCTAGAGACAGACATCTGACAATACCAAGAAAATATGGAGGCTAACACTAGTTTTGAGGAGGAGGAGGTTGTAAATTATGAAAAAAAAATTATGTAAATTATGATGGACCGTAACCTTATAATTTACTATAGCACTGCAAAAGTAACCAACAATTCCAGCTCTAAAACAAAAACAATACGCTAATCCAGTCCAGCCAAAGCAACTAGCGGACAGCATGGAAGGAGTGGTATTAGACATAAATTTACACCTGCATCTGAATTTACATGAATACTCAAAGCCAACAGCACAATAAAGTCAAAAATAAAATTTACCTGTTTCAACAACACAGGATTTACAGTGCCTACTCAACTAAAGCCAACAGCTCAGTAACACAATACATCATGTATACATGACACCACCGTCAACCACAAATAGGAGAAACGTTTATGCCACCTCTAATATTAACAAATCCCCCAAAACAGATGACAACAAGGCAAGCTATGGTGCCACATATAATAAATACAGGTAGCTGCACATTATAAGCCCAAATAACCCAAATTCTGATTTGTGCCAAATTAACCATGGTCATCAAATGCCTAATGTATTTTTCAGTTTAGTTCAGGCATGAGAAAAAGTCTCTTGGCTCATGTTTGTCCTCAGTTCATTTTTAATCCTGCTCCAGTGTTGTCGTAGAAAAGGCTCAGGCAGCCACCAGAAAACGAGTCAATTAAGCAGCACAGCCGCTCCAGACAGTCAGGCTCCAGGACTATTCTCACCTAAACAGATCAGTAAAAGTTAGTTAAAGCCAAAGTTCATGTGTGTCCTGATACGTCACGCCCATAGTGGTGAAAACTGCCTATCCAGCTAAGTTAGCTAAGCCTCCATTACAGTCGTGCTAGAAACTGATCATCCGTATCGCTCAGTATGCAGTGTCGTACCACCACCCGTATGCAACGTTAATGAGTTAGCTTCGTTGGTGTGGCTAATGTTAGCAGCGCAGTAACTAACCAACTAATTAACTACTACCACCAGTAACAGCTACTCACCATGACTGACTATACTGACTAATGTGAATATTAACCAACTAACTGACTGATTGACTACTGAAACTACTGATCTGATGAACTACCAACCTGCTCTGCACAGTGCACTGCAGAGGGGGGGGGAAATATAGATATCCCTCCAGTGACGTGTCATGCGTTTGTTAACAAAATAAAAGTTGCTTATTTTTTCTCAAAACAGAAAATGTTTTTCCTCTTCATTTTTAGTCTATGTATTTTTAAAAACATTAAATCCTGCATTAACTTTTCAAATGGTCATATGGACAAGGTTAAGTATAAATTTTAAATTTTAAAGGAAACGGTTGGTTACATTGTAACCTTGGTTCTCTGAGTGAAGAGACTATCTCTCCACTTTGTTACGTATTCCATATGTACGGGATATGACCCCCGCTGCTTGTCAGGGTACGTGGATAATTCTTTAAGACACACCGGCCTGCCCGGCCACGCCCCATTGCGTAGCTATAAAGCGTCAGCGCTGGCGTGTAATCACTGATTGTTTGATCGAAACGTGTCTCCGAGCGGCCTAAGGACTGGAGAGATAGTCTCTTCACTCAGAGAACCAAGGTTACAATGTAACCAACCGTTCTCTATCGTCTCGAGACTATCTCTCCACTCCGTTACATATTCCATATGTACGGGGTAGACCTTTAAGACACCCCTGGTGAGCCCACAATCCCACACCACAACGTGCAACAAATGAACTATGTACAAATATACAATTCACAGGAGTAGGCCCCGCCAGGCGCTGGGGTCCATCCCATGAGGGAAAGAGGCGCCATGGAAGCCCGCAAGATGCAAGGCTAACCAAAGGGAACCGCCAGGGGCCCCGCAAGACGCAGGGGCCAGGCTGGCTACAGAGCAGCTGCTCACTCAGCCCGCAAGACGCAAGGCCGAGGGGAGACAACATGTCTACCGTCAGGCCGTGCCCAGCACCTGCTCCCCGAAGGAGGGGCTGGCAGCGACGTTCAGACAGTAGAACCTGGTAAATGACCTGGTAATGACCATGTGGCGGCAGCGCAGATGGAGGCAAGGGAGGCCCCTCGCCACAGGGTCCAAAAGGCAGCCACACCCCGAGTGGAGTGCGCCCAGACACCTGATGGAGCAGGCACACCGGACAGTCAAGTCAAGTCAAGACAGGACGTAAACCTGTTGGATAGCGTCCACCACCCAGTGCAACAGCCTGGACTTAGACAAAGGCCTTCCCAGACGTCCAGGATCGTAACAAAGGAAGAGCTGATCGGACCTCCGGATAGCCCGAGTCCGCCAAATGTACTCCATCAAGGTCCTTACTGGGCACAGAGCCAAACGGCCCTGCTCAGCATCCTTGCCAGCATTGGGAGAGGAGAGAGACCGAAGCTCGACCGACTGAGACAGGTGGAACTCAGTGAGGACTTTAGGTAGGAAGGCAGGGTTGGGACGCAGAACCACACTCGAACCGTCTGAGGAGAACCAGCAGCAATCATCATGCACTGACAACGCATGAAGTTCGCTCACCCTTCTGGCCAAGGTAACAGCAAGCAGAAAGGCAGTTTTGATCGAAAGCCACCTCAAATCAGCACCCTCAAGGGGTTCAAAAGGGGGACTCTAAAGGGCCCCAAGGACAAGGTCCCAAGAGGGAACTGCGAAACCAGTGGAGCGCACCGTAAGCCTCTGGGCCCCCCGGAGAAACCGAGAAATGAGGGCACAGTCCTCAGCACTCAGTGCAAACTCACCGATCCGCACTGCTTTGATTGCTGCCACCAATCCTCGCTGCTTTGATTGCTGCCACCAATCCTCGCAGTGTTACCGCAGCCTTCTTCGCCTCCAGCTGAGACTGCAAAAACCGCAGGATCTGCTGAGCCGAGGCTAAGTAGGGGTCCACCTGGTTAGACCCACACCAGGCAGTAAACAGCTGCCAACGGTATGAATAAGCCACCCTTGTGGATGGCATCCTTGAGGTCTATGGTGGCAAACCAATCTCCTGCAGAGATTGCCTGCCTCACCCTGGGGACCGTCAAAATCCGGCACCGCAGGAGCCGGAGATACTGATTTAGCCCCCTGAGATCCAAAATAGGGCGAAGCCCTCCATCCTTCTTCGGGGTCAGAAAGTAGCGGGAGAAAAACCTGGCCTGCTGATCCCCTGAGGCCACCTCCTGTATGGCCCCCTTTTCCAGGAGAGTAGAGAGCTCCGTCTGCAAAACTGCTCTCTGGTGAGGATCGGCCACTGTTGTAAATATAGGCGTCCTCGTAACCGGCGGTCGGCGCAAAAACTGAATGTGGCACCCATGGGTCATGGTGGAAACCACCCACGGGTCGGTCTCCAGGGCCAACCAGGCCGTCACGCGAGCAGCAGATGTGGAAAACTGGTCGGCCTGAGCCTGATGATTGTCAGGAGGGCTGAGGGCGCTTAGAGGACCCCTCTGCCTTAGCAGGCAGTCCTCTCCCCCTGCCCTGGCGGCGGCTCCTATGCTGTCAGGAGGCCTCCAGTTGGAGTCTGAGGTCCCCTTGACCCCATGACGAGGTCTCAGGAGTTGGTGCCGGCCGAGCGCGAGGCTGTTTAGGCCTAGAGCCTGTAACACGCCTGACAAGGCCACCTGAAACCTCCTTAGCACAGCGGCAGCTCTCCTGTGCCTGCTGCAATAAGGCAGTGGCGTGAGGGCCAGACATGGCTGTGGGTTCCACTGGCACCTTAAGCAGGCAGTCTCTATCCCCTTGCTGCAGCTGGGATTGAGACAGCCACAAGTGGCACCTAGCTACCCAAAAGGAAGCTAAGGCACTGCCTGCTGCCTCAGCCTGCTCCTTCATTACCGAGGAGAGGCATGAGGAAGCGACCTGCAGTTCAGGATGACACTAGTGTCATCCTGAACCTGCCGAGACAAGTCGCGGAGGTAAAAGGACAAAATAGTGCCTGTATTGGCCAGCCGGGTCTGCACCGCCATGGCTTTGTGTAGTCTGGCGAGCAGACTGTCCATGACCCTGCAATTTTTACTGGAGCAGGTGGCGTTGCCAAGTATGGAGCTAGAGGGGGAGACCAGTGGAGTGAGGGTCTGGTCCACTGGGGGAAGTGTCCCACAAGTGATCTGGTCCTTGTCGTGCATGTTGGAAAACCTGCGACACACCGCAGACCACTCGTGGGCAGCAGCTGGAGTGTGGAACTGTTGGCACAGCAGTTCTTTAAAATCAGGTAGGAGGGGCACCTGGTTTGAGGCAGGGCTCACCTCCGTACCCTCCTCGAACCGAGAGGACGTAGCCCTGGGGTTCTCGGGAAGGGCAACACCCAGAGCCCTAGAGGCCCTGCTAATTACCTCCTCAAAACGATGGGCTACCTCCCCTATAGTTACCTCACTCACAGACGGCTGTGCGCAAGAGAGCTCATTATCCTCGGAAGAAAAGATGGTCTCCACATCTACATCCTCCCCCTCAGCCTCCTCCTCCTCTTCCCCTACCTCGGAGGGTGGAAAAGAGCTCAGCGGAGGCCAGACAACGATAGGCTGAAGAGGAGGTAATGGAGCCTGCCAGGCACCGGACCACTCCCCCCGCCCCTCTGAAGCCACAACCACTCTCCCAGTTTTACGCTTTGGTTCTTCATAAACCTGAACACCCGTAGGCCTACGTTTTGAAGCAAAAAATCAGCAACAGGCCTCTCTAGTATGTGCAGGCAGAATAAAACAATCCATGCACGACTGAGGGTTCTCCCTTGAAACTAAAGCATGTTCATGCCCCAGACATAACACGCAGCTATCATGCCCATCCTCTAGGGGCATTGCTACCCCGCAGCCCACACAGCAATGTCCCTCCTGACTCGCCATACTGCCAGGGACTCGGAAGTACTCCTTGTCACTTCCTGTTTTAGCCGTAGCCCTGAAGCTAACCTGTAATGGACTCTGCATGCTGGCCGCTGTGGGAGCTGTATGTTATGATGGGGTGGACAAGGGAGTGCTTGAACTATTGGGGGGAAGACCGCTGGAGAGGGAGAGACAGGCGTTTGCCACCGAGCGCGTTAGCCGGCGAGCCGTAGGCAATACGTTGGCAAGAGAACACCGCCAGAGCCGGGAGCCGGACCTTCAGCTCTGGCTCAACCAGACCACCAGCCCCTGCAGCTGACACAGGCAGTACTTACCCACCAAACACGTCAACTCACGAGCCGTGAGCAATACGTTGGGGAGAGAGCACCGTACCAAACACAGTCAGCACCAGCGTGTATCCACCGAGCGCGTTAGCTCACGAACCGCAAGCAATATGCTAGGAGGAATACAGCCACCACCGCCGGGAGCCAGAGGACCTCTGGCTCGACCAGACAGGATGACTCTGCAGAAAACAGACAAGAAGAGCTCTAAGATACAGTAATCCAGGGAGGTTGCCAAAGACAGACGCCCCGACTTACAACAGGTAAGCGGATTCAACAACTGTACCCTTGCTTCTTTCTCTAATGTGGATTGTGAGACACTGCACCCTGATGCACACGTGGAGATCAAACAATCAGCGATTACACACCAGCGCTGACGCTTTATAGCTACGCAATGGGGCGTGGCCGGGCAGGCCGGTGTGTCTTAAAGAATTATCCACGTACCCTGACAAGCAGCGGGGGCCATATCCCATACATATGGAATATGTAGCGGAGTGGAGAAATAGTCTCGAGACGATAGAGAACTGCACTTTTGGGGGAATGTAGACAAGAACATAGATTCCTTTCCCCTCTGTGTGTATTCAGTAGGTCACTAGATACCGACCCTGCACCAGCAGTTTTGCGTTCAATGGTAGTGATAGGGAGACACCTTTACTTTTGTCTAAAGCCCTCTAAATCTCCATTTACATGTTGTGACCATGCATATTCACCATGCTATAGAGACATTGTCACTGTAGGTAAAAATACTGAGGAACTAGTTGATTGGTATTAATTAATAAATAATACAGTTGATATTGGCTGTTTTCAAAGGCTTTAAAGTGTGTTGACCAGGCTATTATTTTAAACCATTTTGTGAAAATATACTGTACTTTTTTGATAAATTAGTTCATGAAACACCAATAGAAGTACCATTAATGAAAATCATCTGCCATAAAATAAATTGCACATCATAACATTGGTATTATTGAATGTCTGTTGAATCACATAGGCCTACCTCATCTTTGACCTGTGGTTTCCTTTCAGCAGTTTTCATTTCAGTCGCCTGTAGCTAATGCATGGCAAATAGCCTAATATTAGGCCCTCTTTTCCAGTGACAAGTAGTGTAACTTCTAGATTTTCCACAATAATATTACTCCAAATAAAATAAGTTGTTACAACATAACTTTTGTGTGTTGTCTATTCTTGAGGATAAACAACACACTGCAATCTATATTTCCTTCAAACAAGCTGGACAAATTAATTGATCTTCATGTGCAGTCAACTGTCAGGCGCATGTGCGGTTATTAAGTCCCTCTGCTGTTGCACTTTGAAAACAGTCCCTGCACACACTTGCTTCACAACCAACTGAACATGAAAAGTTGCTCATTTATACCTTTCCTCTCATCTTTAAAGGTCATTATAGCCAATCTGACAGTGTAGCTTATTATTGCTGTTCAGTGTGTTACAAGCCACAATCAAATTTCATGTTCACTCTATTATTAGAATTGTATCACCAAACGTTTTGTCATATGGCACTTTGGGATGTGGAATGGAATGGTTTCAGGTCTTTGTAAATCTTCATCAGCATGGTTAAAATCCAGCCCTCTGAAGACTTCTGACTCTTTGCCAGTGCTGCAGCTGAAGCATCTCTTCATCATCTGAATGTTTGAGTCCCTCCCTCCATCCCAGCTTGTAAAAGGTGAAAATAGTTGCCAGCCTTCTCTGCCTTTTTTTTTGTTGCTGTGCTTTTTAAAACCACTGTCATTTTCAGCCTGTCTGCTTTTCTGTCATAACCAAATACTCTTCAACATCGACAAACAATCATTGGATTAAGGCCACCAAAAAACAGATTCTGATAGCTTCCTGCATTAATAAAGGTTCGTATTATTATTACTATAGGGTACAGTCACTCAAAATGCACAATGCTGGCCCTAACTCCTACATACAAACATTTATTTATATGAAAGCAACCTTGTCAAACCTAACAAATGCATCCACCTTTATCATCTTATTCAGTGTGGTACTGTAAAATGAATACATGTTGGTTTGCTGACCATGAGCCAATTAATGCAGGACTTTTTGGTAAAGAAAACAAGAATATGATGATGCGGTTGGTTGATGTCTGATAAAATACTTGTGGACATAATTGTGGAGTGTATGTGTGTAGGTGCTACTGGCTAAATACAAAGACAGGTCAAGGCCGTAGCTGGAGGGCAGAGGACAAATCAGATGTTTATACAGCCACAGAGGTCTCCAGTTAACCACATAGCTAATCTCTGCCTGTATGAGACTAAATCATCTCATATCTGGGGAAGAGTGCCTGCAGTTGCAGAACTATAAATCCTGTTCCAACACCTACACAAGTTTATGATCTTGTCTCTGCCATTTTTTCCCACTAATATGAGCAATACAGTAGGTGAAGTCATACAGGCCAGAATAGGCAAAAGACCATAGCATTCGAGAGTCTGCACCCACGCTGGAAAACAATTATTCAACATGATGTAATTCATCAACAATGTGCTCCAGTCTGTTATGCTCTTGCCAATATGTGCTGGTGTTCTCTCAACATTGACTTTTTTTTTTCAGTCTAAATCATCTGTTGCTGATATGAGGATTTGACCGGCTTCAAAGTGACAGTCTGTGAATCCTGCCTGCTTTAAAAGATCTAAATAGTGTATTTTTCCTGTATTGCTATAAAGACATCAAACCCCCTGATGAATCTGCCACACTCATGACTTACTTCTTCTGTTCTCTCAGCAGAGGTGTTACCAGTCTCATGTTTGGGCGGGCATTTGGCTTATTTGGGTGGGCAACAAAGAACAATTGCTAAATGGGCACTAAACATATACACCACAATTTCTCAAAAAAAAAAAAAAAAGAAGAAGAAAGAAAGAAAGAAATGCAGACTTTTGATAAGCGGAGCTGCAAGGCCTACCACAGCTTGTCTAATGGTAGTCTTCATTTGTTTTTGTTTTTTTAAATTTAGGATTTTAAAGTTATTGTAAGATTATCTTACAGTTTTATTATTGTTTATTAAGGTATTATGGATAAAAGCATCTGCCAAATAGTATAAACATAGAGATACTTGGGCCCAGTAACCGAGCCAGTCTCTGATGTTGGCCTACATCAAGTGAGTCAAAATAAAATCCATCTTTGTGTAGTTATAGAAAAAGAAATTATGAGCTGTTTTTTGGCTGTAGGAGCCCAGTATGATTAGCAGAAGCAATGAAAACTTTTTTTTTTTTTTTTTTTTTAATATATATAAAAGTAGAACTTACAGGCCAGAGAGCAGCTGATAGCTAACTAGTTAGAGTAAACATCAGTCAAGGTGATTAAGGAAACATATGATGTCCATGAAAAAGAACAGTAGCAGCATAACTCAGTACAGTCATTAAAGATGTGATGGATTATCAGTTTCCAGGGTATAATCAAACCTCAGATATCTACAGGAGAGGTCTGCAGTCAGTCTTGGTGAATTCTAAAACAAACTGATTCATGTTGGGTTTTTTTCCCCCATCTCTCCGCCTCCCTACTTTCCTCTCGACCCCCGCCTGCTTGGACACTTTCCAAAAAGGAAAGAAAAAAAAAATCACCTGTCGTGTTGTGTGTTAAGGATTCACTGCAACAGGGGAGCGTAACATCAAAATATCTTTATTGTCGGATCACATCAACTGTCCATCAAGCTACTGCTTCACAGTCAACACAATAAACAAAGCTTCCTTTCACACTACTTCCTGTTTACACCTTTCTGCATAAGAGTTTGCAGGGTTTTTCTCTCCAGTTTTCTTAGGACAGGCAAATAACTTCTCAGAGTGGGCAGGGTTTATCTCTGGATGGGCAGTGCACAGTGGTGTAGTCTAGTTTATTGTAGTGAGTATACTCTGATTTTTTGACCCCCTGTACGCAACACCACGTTCATTAAAGCATACAGTATGAATTCACACATATTTGGTGGCATTCTGAAAGATGGGTTATGGGTTCTCAACATGTCAATTTATTATAAGCAACATAAGATTTTAACAAACAATGACATTTACAGTTGCAGAGATTGGACTGATTTTCTACTGTTTACTGCGAATCACCATCTCACTCTGCCAGTTAGTGGCTACCTTTAGCCTTAGATGTTGTATGAATACAGTCCCAAGAGCACAGTTTTAACAGCTGGCCATTTTCAATGCACATTGAAGAATGCAAACTAATGGAGAGCTGAATAGACTTAGCCGTTTTATAGCAGTATTAACAATGAAGATTCCTGCAGTCCTGTCACAAACACAATGTTATATACTTCACAGTGAGGACACAAAAATTGATCCAATCTGCTTGTTTTCAAATTCTCTGGCCTGACTCTCAGTCCACAAGGTCCACACACACACACACACACACACACATACACACACACAGCAGCAGCAGGAGCATAATCTCTTTCCTCCTCCCACATTCATTTATTAACCAAACAAAACATTACCAGAGTTAGCTACTTCTTAATACAATTAAACATACCAAACATTCCCCTGCTGTTACAGTAACTTTAATGTAACTTATATGTGACTGTTACTCACCAGGTATGACGATAGCATCAGCATCACTATCAGGTAATGTTATGATAGCATCTGCTTCATCAGTTATCAGGCTCTCATTCTATAGTCCAGTGTTGTCATCTGTTGAAGCTGGAGTGTCATCCAAAGTGGCAGTAGCTTCAGGGCCAGCAGGCTTAAAGTGGACATGAAATATGGAATAATATCAATGTAGTTTGTTTGATTTTTACCTAAGGTGAGATATGGCACTGAATTCAAACTTATTAACCCTTATTTTTATAATATCGCTGGAAAACCAGAAAGTAATTCACTTTTTCACCAATAGGGTGCAGCCATCTTCACACAAGCTAGGCGGTGACGTCAGTAGAGTGGCTCTGGTGCTGCTTGTGGGGAGGACAAGCTTTACATTGCCGGTGTGGGTGGACCTTCGTAGCTGTTTTGATGGACGAATTGAAGTTTGGGATTACTCATACTGACATGAAAACAAAAGAGAGGAACCATTACTTAGGTAGTGAGAAGTACACTTGGTATAAAGTTATTTTTTCCAAGGCAAGACTAACTTTATTATCTCTTAATGAGGAGGGAGCTCTTCGTTTCCAAAATAACGTTAACTTTACTGTGTTACTACATTACTTTAGAAGCAGCAAGATCTTAGTGGTGTCCTTACATTAGGAATAAAAAGATTGTTTTGTTCACTGACAAATGGATGGACGCATGTTTACCAACCCAAAATGATGGCTTGGTTAGGTTAACGTTAATCTTTCAAATCAGTGTTGTGAACCAACACCTTGATGGAGACAAGTTAAGCAGCTAATGTAGCCTAATCAAGCCATCGGTATGGGTTGGTAAACATGCATCCGTTCATTTGTTAGTGAACAAAACAGTCTTTTTATTCTTGACACCACCAAGATCTTGCTCCTTCTAAAGTGACATAGTAACGTAGTAACGTTAACGTTATAATGGAAACGAAGAGCTGCCCTATCTTAAAGAAAAGTGGCTTATAAACTATCGATGACAAAGTTAGTCTTGTCTTGGAAAGACAACCTTTTTACTATGTTTACTTCTCACTACATTTGTAATGGTTTCTCTCTCGTGTTTGCATGTCCATATAAATAATCCAAAACTCAAATTCATCCATCAAAACATCTCCGGTGCGGATGAACCTTCCCAGCTGTTTTGACAGATGAATTTGAGTTTTGGATTACTTGTATGGACGTAGACTACACCAGTGGCAGTGCCTACCCCAGCCCATCCTTGCCATGCCCCCATCGCTGTGGAGTCATTGGCTCCTCTTACATGACTTTATGTGCAGTCATTGCAACTGTATTAAATTTTATTGTCCAGATTTTATATGAGCTGTAGTGACACTTAGAACTGTGTGTGGCTTTGTCAAACTTTTTCCGCTGACGGAAAAAAATAAATAAATAAATAAATAAATAAAATCCAACAACGTTTAGAAAGAGTGGAATTGTTTTCCAGTAAATTAAATAAATAGCTGCATGATAAAATCAGGGAAAAATAATTACTAATTAATAATAATAATAATTTATTATTATTATGATTATTTTAATTATTATTATTATTTCAAAAACAATAATACTCTTTTATTATTATTATTATTATTATTATTATTATTATTATTATTATTATTATATGCTATTTTATCCAAGTTTCCAAGTTTACCAATTTACCAAACTGCTTGAAAACGGTTTTGTTTTTGTTTTTTCTTAAACTTTTTCAAAACTTAAGAGGGCTAAACTTTTTTATAAAAGAAAGACAAAAATGTTCAACTTTTCAGTATGAATTAGTGTTGCAAAATTTGGATGGCTCTTTCTGTTTTGTGAAAACAATCAGATGTCATTCATGGTGAGTGAGAGTCAACTGTGAACCTTCAGGGCACTGCTCAGACACAAATCCGCTCAAATCCGTCCTTGACTGTGCTACTGTCTTGAGGTGGGAGGACAACTTTAATCAATGGCAAGCTTCTGATCTGACACAGCTATGGTTAAAGTAGGATTAGTTTTTAACAAACCTTATAATATTTTCACATTAAAATGTTACATTTAAAACAACAGGATCTATGTTACATATTTTGTTGCGTGACATACTTACATCATACCACATTTCTAACAATACAAAGTCATTCATGAATTATTCATCTTTATGGTACATTTTATTTTTGGTTGCCTGTCGATGGTGACACAGAAATCTCTAGATGATACAAAAGAGACAACACAGTTAGAGACAAAAGAAATCCATAAATGTGACTCAGTGTTACAGAAACAAATCTCCTGTACACAGTGCATTACCTCATCTGTAAACATTTCTGCCTGTGTCAGTCAGATACAATTTCATCCACAATGGTGGATGTTTAACAGTGAAGACAACAACCAAAATTCCCTGCTACTTCACAAGCTCACAAAACCAATTAACCAAACATCCTTATGAGGAAATCGTTGGTAAATAAATGCATGATTTCAATTCAAGAAACAATAAACTCCAATGTTTGTTTTTTATGCAATGAAAAATTCACCGATCAGCTTTAATGCTTAGTTTCAAAAAGGGCATCATCCATTGTTACTAGACACTGGAGCAGCAGTGGAAAACCTAAATCTGTTGGATCTCGGCACTTTTTGAGGTGGTTGGAAGTTCATTTATATAACAACAAATTGTCTAATTTATTTAATTAACTCTCGATATTACTCATAATGGAATAGCTAAAATATACACTGAAATGGCTCCACAGAGACAGATTTCATGTCCCCATTGCCCACATGACCATGCTACCTACTATAAATAGTACACTAAGTACAAACTACATCTTTCTGTCCCTCATTTAGTGTATTGTGTAGTTTCTTAGTTGCATTATTTTTCTGTGTTTTTCATTCAGATTTTAATTTCTGCTGCAGCAAAACTTGCCCCGTGAGCCATTTGCTCAGCTGAATGTTTCTGGAGAACTGCATGTCCTGCAAACAACATTGTGCGGTCCTGCTTGGGTTTTAAAAAGATAGTAAGTAAAGAGCTATTTGTCGTCACACTGATGAAGTTGCTTCAGCAACCTGCTTGAAATTTTATGTGGATGTAAATAATGTTCGTCAGTGCATTGAAATATGAGTGCCAACCTGAGCGATGGATGGTTAACTGTTCAGAGAAGTAGTGCTGAAGAAGGCAATAGGAAATGGTGGGAGGTTTGGTGTTGGAGAGGTGGTGAGGCTGTGTGCATCAGAAACTTCTTTCTAGCAGAGGTGGGCAGCAGGGATGGGCTGCTTGTCCAACAGAGCAGGCTGGGAAGATGGAGCTGTGAAGCTGTGAATGTGTTGCCAAGGAGCTGCTGAATAAACAGGCTGTGAAGAACACAGTGGAAGAGGAGAGAAAGCCAAAAAAGGTATAGGAGAGGCTTCATGTGTTCCACCCAGGGGGTGGGAGGAGGGGAGAATTCAGTGTGTGTGTGTGGCTTGGGTGTGCATGAGTGTGCGCACGCATGGTTGTGTGGCAGGGGGATAAGGGTGAGAGCCAAACTGGTAGCTGACATCTGGGTTTGGTGTAAGAGATTATGGGGAATGGACACTTTCTGGAGCAGAGATCTGCTGAGGAGTGTGTGTGTGGAAGTGTATGTGTGTGTGTGTGAATGTTGTCACACATAGCACAGACCCTAACCGAACTTGATACTAACCATCAGCTTATAATAAAAGCAATACCTTTAATGAAACTATATCTGTAATAGCTGAAGATCTCCTTGGTCAAAATTAAAAAAGGGCGCAGGTTAACAAGAGGGGATGCACTCAGGTCATCTTGTGAACAAAGGGAATTCTGACTCATCCTCTAATGTACCAAATATAAAAACAATACTTAATTGCTGTAATTGCAAATTTCCAGGATCATGTCTGTATTTTGTCATTTTTTATTTATATTTATTTATATTCATCTAGTATTGCTGGAAAACCACATAGTAATGAACTCTTTCGCCAAAAGGGTGCAGCCATCTTCAGACAAGCTAAGCGGTGATGTCACAGGTATGGTGCTGCTTATGGGGGGGATCCACTGGGGGGGGGCATATGTTGCATTGCCGGTTCTCAGCTGTTTTGACAGATGAATTTGAGTTTTATATTACTCATATGGAATGCAGTAGGACAGACAGTAGGTGAGTGTGTTTAACTTGTCTCCATCAAGGTGTCAGTTTACAACACTGATATGAAATATTAACGTTAACTGGCATACTATAACGTTACTATAACGTCAGCAGGTAATGCAGCCAACATTATCCTTACCAAGCTGTTGGTTCAGGTTGTCAAACATGAGTCCATTCATTTGTCAGTGAACAAAACAGTTTTTTTATTCCCAACATGAAGACACTACCAAGATCTCGCGGTTTCTGAAGCAATGTAGTAACGCAGTAATGTTAATGTTAATCTGAAAACAAAGAGCTCCCTCCTCATTAACAGATGATAGTTAGTCTGGCCTCAGAAAAAATAACTTTTTACCAAGTTTACTTCTCACTACCTTCATAATGGTTCCTCTCTTGTGTTTTCACGTCCATATGAGTAATCCCAAACTCCAGTTTGTTCATCAAAGCAGCTACAAAGGTTCACCTGCACCGGCAATGCAACATATGTCCTCCCCACAGGCAGAACCATAACAGTGACGTCACTGCTTAGCTTGTCTGAAGATGGCTGCACCCTTTGACAAAAGAGTGAATTACTATCTTGTTTTCCAGCAATACTAGATTTTTTTTAAAAAGTTGGATTTCGGTGCCATATCTTGCCTTAGGTAAAAATCAAACGAACTACATTCACATTGTTCCCTGTTTCATGCACTTTAAGCATTTATGGGAGAGTTTAGGCTAATAACATGCATTGGATTATTTTCCCCTCTCCGACATCCGATCCAGTGACTTTGGCAAATATTGGAACAATTAGATAATAACTATCGAATTGGCTCAACCGTAGTAAAGATGATTGATTTAAGACAATTTTTGCACAATGTTGACACAAGCATAAAAGCAACCTAATGGCCAGATTTACTGTACTGTATACTTTTGTGAAAACTAAATTTGTTGAAACTTTCTATATGGTAAGATCTAGTTAGGTTACAGTGGAATTCAAACAAGACTGTTGGGATTTGCAATTTAATATTTTGGCTATCAAAATTAATTAATGATTATCATAGATAATTATTTATTGTATTAAATAATAAGATCTAATTTACATCAGATCGCCTCAGGAGCACCACCATTAAAAAGGGAAAAGATAGCCACTTCGTTGATTCAGTCTCATAAAAGGTAGTTAACTGTCAATTTGTAATCTGATCAATAGTTAACTTAATAACTATAATCAAATTACCATGTTAACAGCAAGTAAAGGTTGAAGGTTTTCAGAGTTCTTGTCAGTGAAGAGGTTGGCAATATTCACTCTTGTACAACATTAAACAGACAGCATGTAGTTTTAAAAGCCTTTATTACACAAACAATTAACACAATCTAACTAAACATGTACTATATACAGTGTGTGTGAATATCAGTGCATGTGTGTGCATGAGTGTCAATTTGTGTGTGTAGGCAAGCTACAGGTAAGATGGCCGACAAAGGGAAGGACTTAGGTCCAAGATGGCGGCTGAAAACCACGTTTCTTTATTAGAGAGAAACAAAGAAAACATGGTGGAGCTCA
>JAPQLA010211835.1:0-17681 GCA_029822935.1 Naso vlamingii
GTTTTTCCGTTTTGGTTTTAAAACAGAATAACAGAAAAACGAAGTTGGTTTTCTGTTTTTTTAATTTGGTTTTGAAATGGAAAAACGAAAGAACGAAGGGTACACGGATTTCTCAGGCTTTCGGTTTTTAAATGTTTTTAATCTGCAACCTTACCTTCTTTTTGTCTCTCTGTGCATTTATGTATGTTTGTGAAGCACATTGAGTTTGTGCTTGTTGCATGAAATGTGCTATATAAATAAAGTTGTTGTTGTTGTTGACTGTGTGAGAGCTTCACTGGCTTTATTTCCAGGCTTTGATCATTTATACAGTTCATACGTGAAGGTGATGAAAACGCATCGGGTGAAGTGGTGAGAAGGCAGTGTGTGTCTCAGCAGAGTGCACAGTGTGTGTGGCACACAGTTGTGTTCACTGCAGTGGTGCACCTGAGTGACAAATCGCACTTGCTGATCAATGCACAATATTTGCTCTTTAATACCGATCGATCTCGGATTTCTACAACATCTTCTACAACGATCTTTTCATCAGTTACCAAACAACCCGCTCCGCTGGGCACCCTCTGTTCTGTCTTTGTCTTTCAGCGCAATTTAATAAAAAATGTGGTTAATAAATAATTCGACCCACATCATAACTGCATGCCAACAATAGTCTATATTGTATTAAATAAATCTACATATTTAATATATCCGCAATCATAGGCAAGCTTATATACCTTGTGAATTACATGTGGTGCTATGCGTTTTATAGCCTAATTAATCTGTGTTTTCATTTGAGGCTGATCTTTATTTTGTGGTGTCACCATCAAGTGTCGCTGATTCCCCTGTCGGAAAAGCTTTGCCAGAGGTTTATGGATGGTCTGAATGCGTTTTTCCACATAGAATTTCTTTATAAATCCCGACGTTGGCAGTGAAAAATGCGTACGTACATTTCTTCCCTGCTTCTGCAATGTTTTTGTGCACCGCAACCTTTATAAATGAGGCCCTGATGTCTGGTGAGACCATCCATTGTGTTTTGGCTTGTGTTTGTGTGCGGAAATGACAGTACAGGAATTAGTTATACTGTTTTTTAACGCGGCACTGATTCTTGAGAATTTGGATAAAACAGGTTTTAATTTTGAAAATAAAAAAAAATCCAACATTAAGAAATCTATTCTTACATCTTTATAGATCAAATTCTCAGCAATCAACTAATGATTTGGTGCAACCTCCTGACTTTGTAATTTTTTCATGAAATATGTGTTTTTCAGTTCATTACTTAATTTTTGTCAACACAGTCAGACACAAGAAAAAGCGAATTATTCCTATTTATTTGGTCTGGTATAGATTTAGAGCAGTTCATAGAATGTGCCTTCACCTTAAGTATACAATAATGTTGTTAAATGTTTAATACTCTCTTTTAATCACTTTTTATGATGTTTTTCATGTGCACTTTGAAAACTCTTACATCATGTGAGTCTTATTATTTGAATTAAATATAAAAAATAACAGTTTTGAACATAAATTAACACATTTTTTGATTTAAAGAAACAGTCCTTTTAATAAATCAGCTGCTTTGGAATAACAGGTTGAAAACATACTATTTCACAACAAAAAAAAAGTTTAATCTGACAGTGGTGACAGTGGCTTAATTCTAACAACAACAACAATCAGTTTTTTCACCACTCAAATTCATCCCTGCTTACCAATTTCATTTAACTATTTTGTGCAACAAATAACAATTCATCATGTAAATTTTATACTATCAAAGCTATAGCAAAGCTTCTATAACAACAATGAAGTGACAAATGTAAACTATTAGGCTTTTGTAACAATATGCTTCTGTTTAAACATGAACGTCACAAAACACCACAAACATTTTGTCAGCTCTATTATAAATTGGATCAAATTTACAACTTATCAGGTAGAAGACGATTGATATGCTCCTCCTCTATGAAGTCCATGACTTCATCAGACAGCTGATAGATGTCTCTTGTCCTGCTTGCACAACCTGGTGTTGATGGCCCCAACAGTTTGACCAGTATATTGTCCACTGGAATGAAACATACATTATTTTTTGATTTTGGATGGAAGCGTGTGTTGGGCCCATGAGGGTGGAAAAACGCCACTTGAACATCTTGATGATGACCATCCACAGCGATAGCTTTTGCCAACCACCAATTTTGGTCACAGATGACTGCAAGCCAATCTCCACTATTAATGGCACTAGCAGATACATCTGTTACTGTCCCATCAGGACCATGGCAGGGCTCCTCTTCCATTTCCTCCATCAGCATTGCCAAAGGCCCTCTGTTCTTCTCTGTCACAGTGAAGCCACCACTCTCCTCAGTCTGTTCCCTGGCAGGAGAGTTTTCAGTGACCTGAAATGTTGTCGGGTTGAAACACTTGCACATCTGTGGCTCACAGCAGAAACATGACATTGATCTGCATTGGATGCTGTTTCTGTTTGGTGTGACTTGGTGGATTTTTCTTGTTGCTGGTATAGGTTTTAGTGGTTGAGAAAGGAGTGCATCATATTTATGCATGTCACCTTCAGCAATATAATAGACCTGAGTTGTGCTAAGGCTTCTCCCAGCCATCTCATGGAACATCTTGCCATCCACAATACTATTGCCTTGTAGCACAAGTCTGTCTGCAGCTCTCTTCACAGTTCCCCCAATGCCATCTGGAGCTCCCTTCCCATGTGAAGTGGCAAAGAAGTTCCAGGTTGTTCTCTGGAAACCCAGTGTATGAGGAACACTGCAGAGGAGAGCGAAGTTCTTTTTGTTTTTATATTGCTTGCTGGGGCCATCAGACCAACAGTGAATAGTATTAGCATTTGGAAATTTGGAACAGATATCTCTGAAGACTGGTTCCATATAAGTCCAAATGGCAGATGCATCCTGTCGCTTGGATTCTGACACTGTGCAAAATCCTACTTTCTGTTCTTTTGTGTAATAGATGCCAGTGTGCAGATTTAGCTGTGGAAGGTTCTGACCAAAATGGCATGACTGTACCTCAGAACTATATTTGCAATTCCATGCCTCAGAGAAGTCTACATACACAATTACAGTGCTTTCAATACAGTTTTGTATCATGTTTCTGTATTCCCTGGACTGGTTCTGAACCAGACAAACGTGTTGTCGTTTCACTCTTGAATTTGTCTTGATACAGTTTAATGAGCTCTGCCAGTGTGCCATTGTGTTTCACAAGTCTCGTAATGTAGTTTGTCTGTTGTTTGGTCCTGAACTCGTTCCCATTGTTGCCACTCAACATTGATCAGTTCTTGCTGTGGGGTGGGAACTGTCTGCTTCTGGAGACACCGGGTGCAGGAGCGCAGAAGACATGCCTCACTCATCTGAGAACAATATACAAGTTCAAAACTATCCTCTAATTTGTTTGAGTTGAGGATACTGTGTGTTCTTAGCACCTCAAGCATCAGCTTTGCATTTTCATGGTACTGGCATTGGCATGTCTTTCGATCTGATGGTTTTGGTGCAGTCATATAGAATGGATGTAAAGTACAGAAGGATGAATAACTGGTTTTCACAGTTGGTTCCTTTCTGATGAACTCCCTGTGGAGGTTGAATATTGTGTCAGTCAAAATCATTCTCTGATGCTTCACTTTCTTTCCTGTTACTGTGTCCTGTTTGTCTGTCGTCATTCTCACAGCATTATGGTAGAAATCCTGAACCACCTGGGTTATTTTGTGACTATAAGTTGGTTTCTTGTCTACAGTTCTTCTTTTTCGTAGTGTGTTGTATGTCAGCCCAAATTGCTTTGTCTGGTGTATTAGGCGATATTTCTTAAGAACCCTTCCTGACAGAGTCAAGTTGTTTGATTTTTGAGCAGTGGGGGAACTGTAAGTTATTTTTATTTTGATTGAATTCTTCAATGAGACAGTTGTGGAAGAGCAGGGTTTTCTTGATAGAGCTATTCTTGAGTTTGCTGCCTCGTAGCATCCTGCTCTGTTTTTTTTCTTGGTGATTCTTTTGTTTTCTTATGTCTAGTTTTCTCTCGTTGCCAATGCTTTTTTAGTTTGTCCCTCTCTTTAATGATCTCTTTTAGTTTATTTTTCAAAGCTTTCATCTCTCTTGAGTATCTTGCTCTTGTTTTCTTTCTTTCTCTTTCCCCTGCTATAGACTGCCGACTTCGAACTGGCTCCTGCATATTCACTGAATCCACTGGACTATCTGGTGGAGTTTCAGGGTGTTCTACTTTTCTTTTATACTGTCTTGACACCTGCTGACTTCTTTTCCAAGATTTTCTCTTACTCCTCTTTTCTCTTTCACTTAAATCGCCAATAGTCTTTATCCTCCCTTCCTCTACTTCCATCTTCCAACTTTGCCTCTCTTTTCTCAAATAGTCCTCCTTTAACTCTGGATCACTGTATATTTTTTCCCTCCGCTTTCTTTGGTATTCCCTGTTTCTTCTCCTTCGCTCATCCACTGACAGCTCCTGCCTCACCATAATTTCCTAAAATGCATGCAACAACAAAAACACACTTTTTTAGATGAAATGCATGAGTTCTATACAGGAGCCATTTTGTTTTCCCTCTGTTTTGCTAGCTAGCTCTGACTCCCCTTTAGACTGCTTAAATTTGTGTCATAATTTAGAAGAATTTTCCATATACAAAAGAGACAGTGTTGACACGTCATGGTTGTGACACTAGCAATATCAATAAATATGTGAAAATTATTGAAAAAATTGCTAACTTACAGGAGCCTGTGTATAATGTTGTGTCATTTAGTGTTGTAGCAGAGTGGAAAGGGGTCCTCAGGAATACAACTGACCATGTACTTGCCTGATTTAAATGCTTATTTATAAAAATCTGACTGTGTTGACAAAAACCTTGGACACATTTTTGGCAGCCACAAACTTTAATTAAATATTTTTGAAAATCAATTGATTTTAGTTTTAAATGCTCTTTTAAATTTATTCTTTCACCTCCCATATATATTATGCATTTTAAATAACTTTTTCACAGTTTAATATTAAATTGAAATGATAAGATCTTGTCAGAGGACAGATGCTTTTGTGGGTACTGGCCTTGTATATAATCAAATAATTAATACAAATATCAACAAAAATATGAAAAATGTGTTCTATTTGTGCAAAACATCATCAGATGATCAACCTTAAGTATTCTAAATCAGAAAAGGTGATTAATTTTCAAAGATATTGTCACTACTCTTAAGTGGGACATGTTTTTGCCCAAGTCTCAAGAATCAGTGGCGGGATTTCATTATAAAGACATCATTGCTTTGCATGCAAGTCACAAGTCACACCCAACAGTGCCACTTTAATCGCTAACATATTTACCAATGACATACAGGACAGTAAGCAGACTCTTAATCAATGATGTCAGTGTCCACCTACACCTACAGGTTTTACAGTTTACCACAGTAATAACAAGAAGAATCAGCTGGATGAAAAACTAAAATATGGAAGGGTTGGAATAAAAACAGAGGAAACCATGAATGCATTAAAGAACGATTTACCAGTAAAAAACGGGTAAGTTACATATAAATAAAAGGACACTGACACTGTTTATGACACAATTCTAAAAAACATTTACATTATTATATGATAAAAACTGCCCGATAAAACAATATAATAGAAAGCACGCAGATCAACCATGGATCACGAAAGGGTTGCAAAATGCCTGTAAAGAGGAAAAAAAAATACATGGAGAATTCATAAAGCGAAGAACTAAACAGACAGAAAACAAATATAAAACATAGCCACAGGTGGCAGTTATGGGGTCCAAGCAGAAAATAGCGGCAAGAGGCATTTTTGAGGGTCTTGGCATCATACATGTGCCCATCTAATTTCGTAGCTGTGGGCCAAAATTGATGATTTTTTAAAATGGGAAACAGTGCGCCCATGAGGCCAATGGGTGTAAATTTCACAACCGGAGTAGAAGCTTAGATATTGGACATGTGAGTGAAGTCTTGTAATTTTGGACCCAATGGTTTTAGAGATAGAGAAAGTTAGAGTAACTTCCTGTGGCTGTAGCAACACATCACACTTCGCCTCATTGCCACGGTCACACCGTCAAACGAATAGTCACCAAAAGCACCATTTTTAATCAGCATGGTCTGTTGTACATGCTGACCAAATATGAACCCAAGTTTAATCGTTTTGAATGAGCACTGGGAATAGCTGAAATGAAACTTTTAAAACAAATAGCTGACTTTTTGTTGGGTTTAGGTCATGATGCTAAAAGACTTTTTGGTACATCCGGACATCTTACATGTGTCCACCGAATTTCATAGCTGTAGGCCAATATTAGTGATATAGTGTTAATGTAAAACAGCGCCCCTTTAAGGCCGATTGGCGTGATTTTCAAAACCTGTGTAGTGGCTGAGTTGGTGGACAGATCTGCCAAGTTGCGTCATTTTTTGCCGTAGGGTTTAGGAGATCCAGAAACTTTAAGTGGAGAATAAAAATAAAAAAGAATCCTAACAATAACAATAGGCGTCCAGCAGCTTTGGTGCTTGAAACCCTAAAGATATAAAAGTAATAATCATTTCAAGGATACGTTAGAAGATATACTAGCCTACATAAAATATTAATTAATAGCAAAAAATAAAATACAGTAATATTGAACATTAAATGGTGGGCCTATTATTAGAAATGGCTCTAGGCAAAGAAGTTACCCTTAGTGCTTTATTGATAATGATAATAAAAATTACAATAAAGTTGCTAATTGTTATGTACAGCTAACGGGTTACAGGTTATGGGCAATACAGGGAGTCACCTTTAAGAGCCTGGGTTTATGGGAAACGCGGGAGATGTTACGTTAAGTGATAAGGAAGTGTGCATGTGTTGTCAGTGTGCGTAGCAACTAGAACCTAAGCAGAGTACGTTCTTACCTTGAAATGAGTGCACTCGTCCGTTCGTTCCCACGCCACATTTGGAGACAAGGATAGCTGGATTTAAACTTCCCCCACCGGACCCTTTCCTCGCGGTGTCTAGGGAACCCGCAGCGCCATGGACTCGATGACTGACTGGTTTTAATGCCTCTATGCAATGGGATTCTCCGATGCAGAGCCCACTGCCAAGCGGAAGATGGCCCTTCTCATTCACTGCCTTGGAGCTGAGGGACAGCGAGTCCTTGGAGCACTTGGATCACTCACAGTGTTTGATGAGGCTGCTGAAATGAGCGCTGCTGATGGCTCATTTCTCGGTCAAACAGCGTGTCTTGATACAGCAGTACAGACTGCGGAAGCACCAACAGTGACCCAGTGAGTCCATACAAGCTTTCGTGACCGATCTCTGTGATCTGGCTCAAGCATTTGACCATGGAGCGTTGCGTGATCAAATGATTAGAGATCAACCTATAGAAGGCACACTGTGTGATAAGATTAGAGAGAGACTGTTAATGGAACCTGACGATCTGACATTGGCTGATGCCATCAAAACGGCATTTGTGGAGTCAGCCCTTGAATGCTCTTCTCTGTTAAGTCCTGTTGAACACACGCCGTAGCTGGTGCTAGCTCAACAACTCCAAATAACCGATCACATGACTTCATTGGAAGTCTCTCCAGCCACTGATAGCAGTGTTCCTGTGCTACAAATGGGCAGATAGCACCCCAGTTTGGGTCCTTGGTGCAATTGCGGCGATTGCGGTTACAATTCCCATGCAACTAGAGCGCCGCAGTGTCCTGCCCATGTTCATACCTGTCAAAACTGTTCTAAAATTAATCATTTTGTCCAGTTTTGACTACACAGAAATTAGTAATGTCTTCCACACAAGAACCTCATTTAAAACATGCACTGTACAGCTGGGAGAGGTGAGCATGCCACTAATTGTGGATACTGGAGCTGCAGCATCACTGCTCAATCTGGCTATATACAATAAATTCTTTTCCCACAACCCACTTGGTGCCCCCCCCCCCCCCCCCAGTTCCCCTGTGAGGGTACGCAAACTCTAAGATCGCAATAGTGGACACTGTTAACATGCCTGTCAGCTATGGCAAGACACACCTGCCTTCCTTCCTCTTTACAGTGGTGCGACAGGGCACCAACCTACTCGGGCTGGACCTGTTCATAGACCTGGGCTTCTCACTGATGGACAATAGTGGCCAGGCTATAATGCAGGTCTTACTCACGAAACTCCTGAAGTGGCCAGCGCTATTTGACGGCTTAGGTTGCTTGACTTCATTCGCTCATTGCCCTCGAGTGGACCTTGATGTGGCACCAGTGATCCAGCCCCTCTGATGGCTACTGCTCACCTTCCGTAATGGTGTTGCTGCTGAACTCTTTTCTATGCTGGAGGAGGGCATCATTTAGCCCACAGATGCCCCCTTGGGTCTCGAACCTAGTGGTCGCTAAGAAGAAGATGGGAGGACTCCAGATCTGTGTGGATCTACGCCAGGTGAACAAGGCTTTCATTCCAGACAAGCAAGCAGTGGCATGTATTCCTCTATGGTCACCATTTCACTATCAGGGGGGCATGGGCCACAGGCTGTTGCGAATTCACCGCTGGGCCGACCGTGATCTCATCTTCACACTGGGGTGAGACAACGTGGTTGTGTACCTCCTCTCTTGCTCCATTGCTCCCCCAACCCCTTCTGTCCCACCCAACCCTTATGTCTTCCCAGACAATGAGGAACCGGTCCTCAACCAGACACTGTACACACCTCTGCAGCCTGTAGTTACACTCAAGGAACTGCAAGCAGAGTCAGACAAAGACCCAATACTGTCCAAGCTGTGCACATATATCAGGAACGGCTGGCCATCCACCATTCCAGGAGAGTTGCAACTATTCTCCAGGGTGATAAACCCTAAACCCCCCCCCCGTATTCATGTCAGTGTATGCATAGAAGTTTGAATAATGTATTTAAATGCACTGAAAACAAGTGTGCTAATTATGGACACAAAATAATGTGTTCAAGTGTTTCTAAGATTTGAACCCCCCCTTCTTATGACTCACAGTGGTTTGGTCTGACCAACCCCGGCAGTTGGTCGGAGCGCTCTCATAGGCTGTTCCTGCAGACAAACAGCGGTGCTTGGTTTGAGAGTCTGCAGAGCCTGTGGGAGCGCTCGACCATCTGTAAGTAGTGATATGCAAAATTTTAAACAAAAGATGACCATACTTGACCCTGAAGTAATGATTTGCCAAAGTTAAAACAAAAGATGACCATGCTGCACTTTGTTTAGTCCTTTTACCAAGCAGACGTCGCGGTCTGTGGTTGTATTAACCATATGTCTTAATGCATCATCTTCAATCAGACAGGAGCTCGATCTCCCACAAATTTGCACAATAATTCACTGAATTTTCAACTGATTGTCAAGTCTTTTTTTTTTGTTAGAAATGCCAAATTTGAAACTATATGTGATGACACTTGGTTGAATTAAAAAGGGAAACTGTAATACCAAAAAAAAAAAAAAAGTTTGTAAGAAACTAACAGCAATATGTCTATAATCTAACTAGGTAAATATAACCTATGCCACTTTTAAAGATAATTCTTTTTTTTTTCTGTGTGCAAAATGGCTGTCATGATGTAATTTTTAAAATAATTTTAAAAACAAGGAAAGAAATAATTCATCAGCACAGCAAACACTCTGTTAAGCAAGTTGTGGCATGTGTTATAGCATTCTGAACTTTAAGACAGAGAAAAAAATATCATATTAGGTATATATTAGCTTTATTTCAATTAATGGGCATTGCCTGTCTGATATTAATGTGAATAACCTGTATGCTCTGTATGTGTGCGCGCTTGTGTGTTTATTTGTCGGCCAGCCAGGTCAGTAAAAATGGCAGAAAAAAAAAAAACAGACATCCAATCATTTTTCAGTGCACAGAAATGCCAAGTAAATACAAAGACCTGAGTAATATCGTAGGCAATTTGATAAAAATCTTTATGAGACAGGAAAGCACTTCTCCTGAAATTGTTTCATAATGTTGTCATTAGGCAAAAGTTGTTTTTTAGAAGCACTTCAGTAAATAGAGATTTTTTAAGAATGTATTTTGATTTAGATTAATTATTTGTTTTTTCTGCTTTTATAACTGAACTTTTGTTAAGCTTTATGTCCAAAGCTATTGAAGTGGAATCAGAGATGAGACCAGTGTCACCTATTAACTGACAACATAAACTGTATCCAAAAATATGATTATAAGGCTGATTCATACTTAAACTATCCTTATTAGAGTTATGTTTGTTGTGTGTAAAAATGGTTCATATGTGTGTGTAGCTGAGGTTCTCCTGTTTAGTGTGCAGCATGAATGTTGTTTCATGGTTAGTTTGCTGTGGCCTAGACTTATCTTGGAATCCTTAGTTGACTGGTTAAGCGCTGTTGCCCGTGGTCTGGATGTCCCAGGTCTGATTCCCCGCTGCTCCCAGAATTTGTTACAATATTATTACTTTGAGTTTGATGTTCAGTAAGGGAGAGAGAGAGGGAGAAAGTGCCAGACAGCATGGCAAAAAATACAGCAATTTTTTTCAGGTCCCCCCCAGGAATTACTCTCTGAAATTTTACTGTTTATTGCCCCTCCAACAGTGAAATCGGATTTTCGCTCCTGGGCACCTGGGAATTGTTAAATTCAAGCAGCAGTGCCATGAACAAGTATGGTGGCCGGCCATCAACTGGGACATCGAACAGCTGGTCCAGTACTGCTCAGCGTGCCTCCTCAGTGACAAAACTGGGCCTCCAGTTCCTGCCCCTCTACAGCCACTTCCCTGGCCTTCCCTGGCCCACCCCTTGGACCATGAGTCCCTCATTACCAGCGCTTCCTTGTGATCGTGTATGATCTCCACTCCAAGTGGCCAGAGGTGGTGCTGGTGGGAACAGTGACGTTGCATGTCATTATCCAGATACTGGACAGTGTCTTTTCACGCTGGGGGTTGCCAAAGGCCAAAGGTTGTCACAACTGATAACGGACCCTAGCTAACATCTGCCGAGTTCTCTGATTTCCTTGCCAGCAGGGGCATCAAGCACATCCGGACAGCGCACTACCACCTCCAGGCAAACAGGGGAGTGGAGCGCTTCAATGGCACGTTGAAAAATGGAATCCATGCACACCTGACCCAGGGCTGCACATCTGAAGTGGCACTTAACCAGACTGTGCTGCGTTACAGGGCGAGCCCACATTGCACCACACAGGTGTTGCCAGCACTTCGAATGCTCTGCCGAGAATTGGAGCTGCCTTTGCTCAGGTTCAGAGCACCCACTTCAGCACCCAACAAGGTCTTGCTTACACAGACCCAGGAAACCATCGCCACATGGCAGGAGGGGACAAAGGAATGGGTTGACCAACGGCGCAGGGCAAGGCCACCATCAATCCAGGTCTCAGACTGGGTCAGGACTCGACGTCCATAGCGTCACAACAAGATGGCTTCATTCTGGTCCCAGCCCAGGCAGGGTAGATGCCTTCTTGGCCCTGCAACGTTCCTGCTTGACGATAGCTCGCAGTGGCATGCTAGTAGGCTGAGGAAAGTCCCAGCACCCCTCCCCAACCAGGCAGCTGCCGTGCCAGCCCATTTGCCACCCTCCCTTGCCATTGGTACTGACCCTGACCCACCCCCTACTCCTGCCCCTGACCCTGGCCCACCCCCTGATTCCACCCCTCCCGCCCCGCTACGTCAGGAGTCTGTGGTGCTGGACCTGAGACCGGTGCAGGCCAGGATCTGCCTTGTTGCCTTGGAGGACTATGTCACTACTTATACTTAGTTCTGAGGGCCAGCAGTCATATGGACATGGTTAATTACTTTTTTAATTTGAGGTTTTAGTTATGGTGACCCACTTTCCTTAGACAGGGTATGTGTTGCAGCTCGGCTGTCCCTGTCTGTTCTGATTTTTTTAATTTTTTTTTTTAAGGAGGGGTGGATGTTTTGTACAGGTTATGGACAATACAGGGAGTCACCTTTAAGGGACTGGATTTATGGGAATGTGGAAGATGTTACGTTACATGATAAAGAAGTGTGCATATGTTATCAGTGTGCGTGGCAACTAGAAGTAAAGCAGAGTACGTTCTGACCGTTCTGTAATAAATTCTTTGTAAGTTTTGGTCCAAATCTTGCTGAAAAAATTCCTGACCCAGTGACATCGGCAGAAAGGCATGATGATCTCACAGAAATGAATTCTATGTTTCGACAAGAGTGAAATCACAGATATTGTGAACAAATGTAAAAACAAAACATCTACTGACTGTGATAAAGTGGCTATGTTATTAGTAAAAAGGTCATCAGGTCACTACTAACTTACATCTGTAATTTATCATATCAAATGGGTAAATTTCCCTACAAAATGAAAATAGCAAAAGTCATACCTTTGTACAAAACTGGGGATGGACACAACTTCACAAATTACAGACCTGCCTCTATACTGCCACAATCCTCTACAATTCTAGAAAAACTCTTCAACAGGTTAGACAAATTCATACATAAATTATTTACATTTATTTTGGATTCAGACCTAACAGTTCAACCACACTTGCATTGATGGAATCAATTAAAGAAATCACAAACACTATGGATCATAAACAGGATGCGATTGGGGTATTTATACTTATGATAAAAGCATAGCATTTGAAACAATCAATCATGAAATATAAACAAACTGAAACAGTATGGCATCAGGGGTGAGTATTAAATTGGTTGAGAAGTTATTTAAGCATTAAACAGGTAACAATTTGTGAAGTTGTATGGCTATACCTCATCATGCTTGGGCATTGCTTGTGGTGTCCCCCCAGGGGTCAGTACTGGGTCCCAAATGGTTTATCCTCTACATAAATAATATATGTAACATTTCAAAAATATTAAATTTGGTATTATTTGCAGATGACACAGGTATTTTCTGTCCAGGAGTAAATTTACAGGAACTTCTGGAGGTGTTCATTTCTGAAATGGGAAAATTAAAAAGGTGGTTTGACTAAACAAGTTGTCAGTGAACCTGAGCAAAACTAAATTTTTGTTATTTTGCAACCGTAGTATTAATACTCAAGTACATATAAGGATAGGTGGAGTTGACATTGAAAAAGTTCATGAAAATAATTTTATTGACTTGACAATTGATGACAAGATGACCTGAAAACCTCACATAAAAGGTGCAATCTTTTAAGAGGCATTTCAATACAAATAAAGCTAAAGCATGTACAGAATCAAAAATTACTCAATGTTATATATTGTTCATTGATTTTACCATATTTAAATTACCTTGTGGAGGTTTGGGGAAATATGCCTAAATGTTCACTACAATCACGATCTATACTCCAAAAGGAGCCATAAGAATAATTAATAATACTAGATTTTGAGAGTGCACAAATTCATTATTCTGAAAGTCAAAAACATTAAAATTTATTTCGATCATGTGGAATTAAAAATGGCACAAATAATGCATAAAGCAAGAAATTATTTACTACCAGAAAATATCCAAAAAGTATTCTTTAATAGAAAAGGGGTTATAAGTTTAGGTGTAAAATTAAATTGTCAAACACAACAATGAAAAGATTTTGTATTTCGATCTACGGAGTGAAGTTGTGAATCAGTATAGAGGTGGAGTTAAGGCAATGTTGAAGTATGAAACAATTTTAAAAAACGTGTAGGGAAATTATTTTTTATTAATTTCATGAAATGAAAGAGAAAAAAGGGCGATGACAAGCACCAGGTGTTCACACTGATTATTATTTATAATTTACATTGTTTATCCATTTTCTTATTGTTGAATGTTGGTGGATATGGGATATAGAGTAGATACTAAGATTTAGTAGTATGTATGTGTAAATGTGTGTATATATGTGTATGTATGTGTAAGTGCTTACATATATGTATGTGTGTGTATGTGTATTCCTCTTTATTTTCATGAATAGGTATCAAGTGGCAATATGTCTAAATGTAAGTTTACAATAACAAGGAACTCAGTATGTAAATATTAATTATTGAGTTGTGGAGAAGGGGTAGGATTACATAAGTTTATACTTTTTCCTTTTTCTTTTCGGACATGTTAAAATATCAAATGCTTTGTTCGGTTTATTTATTTCTATAATTGTTCCTTTCTATTTTTCTTTACATGTTCAAAATAAATATTATCCAAAAGTCAGCACCGTCACATGGTCTCCGGATAGCATTTAAAAATGAATCTTGAAGTCTCGCAATCTGTTTCTGTGCAAGAGATACACCTGTCTGGATCAGGTAATTAATTTCATTAATGAACAAAAAAAAGCAACAACTGGCCATCTCCATGGGTATGTATACAAAATGCAAGAATGGATTATACATCAGAAAACAAGACATTCACTTAATTTTTAAAGAACTAGACACAAGGGGTGCCAAACTCAGAGGAACAAGACGACTCCACTGCCGAAACTATTTTGCAAAAGGGCCCGAGTACATTTGGCAGTTGGACTGCACTGACAGGCTTTCCTAGGTTAAAGTATAGTAAAACTATAGTATATAGTATAGTATCTTGTGTGCATATGATAGTATGTCCTGCTCATGAGAAACTATCCCATGCTTATGAGATATTATAATTTTTTTTTTCCATGTCCTTTTAGGGGCTCTGTAGTTATTTTCTTATACGTGACACAAAATAATGGCCACAACATTAAAAATACTAACAGGTTAATTGCTTTCAGAATTGTGACAAGCGTGGATGAAACTGCAGTTGTACAGGTTGTTGCTAGTTGATTTACATAAATAAAACTTTGGGGGAGGGGGTTGTTATGAAAAATGTAAACTGCATCTAACAGCTTTTACAGTTTTTGTAACTGCAGCTTCCGTCCAGTTGCTTACATTACAGAATATGAAAAACTTGAACCAAATATCAGACTAAATAATTGCGTGAAAGTTAATTTAAAAAATGAGCAGAAAAACTGTTAAGTTTGAATATGAGTCTTCCAATAATGTTTCAGAGAGTCATTATAGTGGCTAGGAAGTTTGATACTTTCTTTATTTTTGTTTAAATTATGCTTGATTAGTTGACTTTTTTGAAAAAAGGCATCTCCCTATACTTTTTCAAATGTTTTAAGTTTTTCTCTGCAGAATTTATGATCATTATCATCACATTTGACCAGTCAAATAACTTCTAAATCCTCATGTCACTGCAGTCACTCCTTAAGGTCTTTTTATTGCAGCTGTCATTCAAAACCTGTGTCACTAATTTTATTCTGGGTTTTCAGAGGTTACAATCTTCCCTATAATCATTGTGTGTCACACTGGTGTGGAGTGTAAGTCAATTGTTAGACTCATTCATAAATATATACTGTACATGAATTTGTATGTGGTAGATTGTTAAACTGTGTTTCTATGTTGGGCAAGTTTGACAGAACTTTCTTAAGGCAGCTAACCTGGATAGTAATTTGGTCCAGAACCACAAGCACTGAACAAAGAAGTGACCTATCAGCCATTTTTTTTTTCCATCTAAGAGTCTATTTTGCCGCCAGCTTATTCTTTCAAGTAGATGAAATTAACATAGAACAGACATATAATTAGCAAATTATTCAATATTTTTTAATTTATCATGATGAATATGAAATGAAAAAGTACATATACATATACAGTACAAAATAAGTCTTTGGTACAGAAATAGACAAGCTGTACTCACTGTATTTCCATTACAAGGACATAATCATTAAACATAACATAATGAATTGTTTGCCCATGCACACACACACACACACACACACACACACTTTCTACTCTGCTACCCTGCTCTTTACTCGCATGAGTTAAATTTCAACAGGGCAGAAATCCACCCAAAACCTGCAAGAGCCACTGACAGGTTGTAGTGTGAGTCTGTCATCTATCTATCTATCTATCTAGCTACTGTATATGTGTGTGTGTGTGTGTGTGTGTGTTACAGTGACTGCAGTTATAAATGCAGCACATAGGCAGCTGTGTGGGAAAAAAAGTCTGTGGTTTCCTCAGTGTCTGTACTGACTGAGAAGTGACCTGTAATTGTGCTTATCTCCTTGTGGGTGGGAAAAAAGGTGCATTTAGTCTGACTGGCTAGATTACAAAAAAATAACAAAACAAACAAACAAACAACAAAAATCTATAGCAAAGATTGTTTAGGTAATTCAATGTAATTAGAAATAATCTGTCTGTAATATGAAATTGGTTTTGTTGGGATTGCCCTGCTTGTAGCATAGCATGACCCCCATATTCTGAATACACACAGACACACACACACACACACACACAGAGTGATTACATCAGTCAGTGTTGTTCATCCAAGCATGTAACAACTGCAAATCTGTAAGAAAAACAAACAGTGTCTGCAACCAAGTGCAGACAGCTGCAGCATGTGATATGGCAGCTGGCTGCAGTCATCTGCTACAGCGACCAGCTTGTGGGCATCTAGAGTTTCTCTGGTCACATTGAGATTTACACAACTCTGGCACAAACTTTAAGGACAGGTCAATAGACTAAAGCATGATAAGACGGAAGGGAAAAGGAACCTACATTAATTAGTATAGGACTTTACATAGATGATTAACATTAAATTTAAAAGCACATATTAGAATAAATTTAAGCTTACGTCTATATGTGCAGGATCAGTTATATTATTAGCCATAAGTAAAAGAAACAGATTGTATCAAATGCATTATTTTTTACTGTACATCAGAGAGTGATTAGACTGAAAGGGACATTTCTTTTACAGCCTTATAACATAGTGTTTGCTTTCTGTCTTTGGGTTTGCTATTTCTGTACTACTCAAACAGTGGTTTGATTTTAAATACTACAGATCGTAGCTTTTTACTCAGCGTAAATTCAGTGTATATCGGTGTAATGTTGCTATACTAACCTGGACTTGTGAATAATGCTAACTTTGCTAACCCTCTCACTATGTGTTGTATTAATATAAAAATTTGGCTAATCTAATCTGGTAGGGTGGGTATGCGGATAACTCCCTAGTTTACGCATCTCACTGTTTTCTTTCTTATTGGCAGCTGTCTCTGATTTTTTTTTTTCAAAAATCTGTCAGCCATGTTTTAGATTTTTTCATTTATTATTTATATCAAATCTCTTCACACATAAGAGCTGCCTCTGTAAGAGTGCTTAAAGTGGGGACTTTTTTCATGTCAATGCCATAGGAGAAACTTATTAGGTTCTACAAGGAACCTTTTATTCCCTGGCTCTTCAAAGAACCCTTTCTTATCAAGTTCTTTAAAGAACCTTATTGGGTTCTTCAAAGTACTAACTTTTAAGGCTCCACAAAGAAGCTTTTGCCTAGGGGTTCTTTAAAGAACCAATTAAAATAGGTGCTTTACAAAACCAATACAGGTTCTTGGACATAATTCCTAAAGAAGCTGGAATGAACTGGTTCCATCAGGAACCTTTCATCACGGGTTCTTTAAATGTTAGGTATTTTTTATTTACTTATTTATTTTTTATATTATTGTTATTGTTTTTCATGAAGATGAATGTCTAGGATTTTTTTTAAACAAGATTCATTTATAACCTAAAACTTTAAGCCAAAATTCTGTTTTTAAGGAAAATTTGTTTTCGAAGAAACATAAAAACACATTAAAAAAAGTGAACTTACAAGTGGACTTACAAATGGCAATAGTAATTATAATTTTGGCAGGCTCTTGCTTTCTTTTCAGCCATGCTCTGCCTTAGATGGCATTGTATGATAAACTAGAAAACTTCTCTTAGAAATACTGAGTGTGCCTGATGGTTTTGTAGCCCTGTGGTCGTAATTTCATTCATTTATATGCAGACATTAAAATGTTCATGTTGTTAAAAAGATAAATAATA
>JAPQLA010211921.1:2956-17658 GCA_029822935.1 Naso vlamingii
TGTGTGTGTGTGTGTGTGTGTGTGTGTGTGTGAGACTGGCAGTGCCTGTTGAGCTTGGCTGCCGTCATGTGTATTTAGGTGCTGGCTTTTGGGGCTGAGGTATTTGTGAGTGTTTTATTTTGTGTGTTTGTGTGAGTGTGTCGGCATGTTTGTGTGCTTGAGTTCTGGATTCTTTCTGTCCGTGTGGGCCCGGCATGAGGTTGTGTGTGGCCTACTGAGAGGAGGCGTGTGGCATGAAATGTGTTTTTTAGATGGAGGCAAAAAGAGACCAAAAGAGTACAAAGACAGTTTGTGTTAACTTTCATGACTCTGTTATCTTTTTCTGCCTCCCCTGTGTGTGTGTGTGTGTGTGTGTGTGTGTGTGAGTGTGAGAGAGAGAGAGAGTGAGGAGCAGATGGAGAGAAAATGAGGACAAGGCCTGTTTGTATAACAAACGTTTCTGACTTTCTTTTTCTGCTTACTTCCTTCCCTCCATCATCCTTATCGTTCTCAGTTTCACCCCCGCGCCCCCGCACTGCTTCGTACACTGGCTCAGTGTTTACACTCGAACCCACAGAGTCAGTTTTTCCCTCTTACCTCTTAATCCCTCTCCCTGCTTCAGTCTCCCTCTTTCTGGATCCTCCTAGTCCTTCACTTTTGCCCTCATTTTCTCTTCTCTCTCTAAACTTCAGTACACTCCCCTGGAAAGTTGTCCCACTCCCCTCGAGCTGTGGCGCCCACGCTTTCCCCACAGTACGTTCGCACAGAAACTCTTCACGTACACGACAAACACCATTCGCCTCTTGTTAGTGTGTTGCTTTCTGCTCCTCTCCTGCTCCTCTCAGCCACCTCTCACTGTGAGTCAGAACAGGATGAATGGTGAAGAGTGACCGTGAAAGACACAGAGCTGAGAGTTTCTACAGGATGCTGTCTTTCAAATTTAAATCTGTTTTCATAATAGCTTCTTTTTTAATTCCATCTCCATCTTTGGTGCCAAATTATCCTTGTTTTCAAACTGCACTTCCCATTTGTAAACCACCTGTCAATCAAACGTTGTGGGTGGCTTTTCAGTCCGGTTCGAGTGTCTGTTTAAAGAGGTTTGCCTGAAAAGCAATCATGACTATTACTGCATTAGTTCCAAACTGAACATGCATATTACAAAAACTTTCTTTTAAGTGAAAATATGATGGATTACTGCTCTAAGAAAGCACCGTTGAAAACTTTACTCCATTCATTTACAGTCTTTATTGGAGTCATGACAAGTCTTTGCTCGGCAGTTCACTGTTTTTCAGGAGACATTTGACTGTTCAGAGGGAGCAAAATTTTGCGAGTCAAGCGGTGCTGTAAATTTAGAGGACATTGATGCCCCTATTTTATTTTATTTCATTTATTTATTTATTTATTTTTTGCCTGTCTAAAGTTGCCATGGAGTCAGGGAAAAGGTTTTAAGGAGGCAGTTGAGACAAAGAGAGATTTTAAAGAGAACTTAAATCAAAACAGCAGAAGCAGGATTTTTAATCCCTCATATGGGTAAAACTTCAAAAACACTGAGTCCTTCACTGCTCCTGTGAGTCCGTTGTGACATCACTAAGTGATAATTTTGTTTGTCCTACCTTGTCCACATGTGCAAAAGGACATTTCAAAACGAAGCTCTTTTTAGGAATTTTGGCTTTTCGTCCACAAACAAATGCAGTATTGTAACTTGAAGATCACATTTTGAGGCTCATATGCAGGGTTGACAAGGAAAACTGAGTTTTTGGCCTCTCGAGTGTGCGCGCGCTGTTATCTCCTCTGATTATAAGTGTCCTTTTCTGTTTGCAAGACTTTTTTAAAAGTTTCATTGGCCCCTTGCATTGATTCTCAATTAAAACATGTAATTGTGCAAGACGACGGCATTTAAATTCTATATTCCCGAGTGGAGATACGTCATGATCCCCCTCCTGCCCCTCCCTCTTCGTCTTCAATGTTCACAAACAGAAGAGCAGCAGCACCTTGTGCAGCGAAGTGTCCGTCACTCCCTCCCTGGACTCATGAGCCGCGGCTGCTTTAACTCAGGCCGACAGCCAGGTACTGTAACGATAGTGTGTTGTTGCCCTAACGTCGAGTGATCTTTTGTTATGAAATTTAGACAAGGGCAAAGTCCTTTATGACGAGTCCTCCCCTCCCTCCCTCAACCTTTCCCTGCAGCAGCCTGCAGGAACAACATGAATCATGCTTGTCTCCCTGACTCCCGCCCTCCACAACCTCACTCACCTACCCTCTCTGTGACAGACAGTGACACGTACTGTAAGTTAACAAGTGTTTTTGTCTGCCCTAAGCTGGTCTGTTGTAAAACAGAATGAGAAAACTAGCGAGTGAGCTTCTCATTTGTCAGGCCACTGAAACAAATATAGTGTTCACTGCCAATTATAGTCTATGCAACTTCATGTCAGAAACATCAGCTTGACTGTCAGTAACCCATCATCTGCCAAAAGTGATTCCTTCATTGTACATCATAGGCCTACTGATTAACAAAAGCTTTTAGATTGGTAAATTATCCATTCTACAATCTCATCAGTCTCTCTTGTTTCACAAATATAGAAGTGATGATCTAAAATGCCATGAAAAATGCTTAATGCTTTTCTATATATATATATATAAATGTCCTTGCACGTCACTCTTTCACTATTTTGAGAGACAGCAGCGTCAGTCAGAAAATGCCGTTGAGCTCACCACACCACCTGCCAGGTTTTGGAGAGAGATCTTTTGTTACAGGTAACTTACTGCGAAAAGCTTTATTTCATCTTTTTTTTTTCTTTACTTGCTGATACAACCTTTCCCAGACAGCCTAGTGCACCTTCATTGTCAGCCACTCCTGTTGTGACCAGCACCAGGATGACCACAGTGTATTCAAAGCAATATACAGTCAAAAATAAAAGCTCCAGACAACATTGTAATTTCAGAAATCCAACCAATATTTTAATTGTACCTTGCTATGCTCCACTACAACCAGATTTATCTTTAACTAGTATGGCACTGTTAAATGTTGGAACACTCACTTCTAAGACTTTTATAATCAATGATTGTATCTCCGAAAAGAAACTAGATTTTCTGTTTCTTGTTGAAACCTGGCTCACCTCAGATGGTGCAGCTGTCCTTATTGAGGCCTGTCCTCCAAATTATAATTTCTTCCACTCAGTCAGGCAGGGCAAACAAGGAGGTGGAATTGCCATTATCCTCTCAAACAAATATACTTGCACTTGGGTCAGTTTTGGTGATTTCTCCTCTTTTGAGTATGTTGCTCTCATGGTAAAAATGGAACCAACTGTGCTACTATTAACACTATACCGCCCTCCTAGGCTTTGGACAGGCTTTCTTAACCAGTTCTCTGAACTTATGTCACTCATCAGTACAAGTTATGGCAGGATAATTGTAAATGGTGACTTTAATATCCATGTAAATAAGACTGACCCCAAAGCTATGCACTGCCTTCGTATCTTAGACAGTCTGGAGTTAACACCGCATGTTACTGTCTCTACCCACAACCTTGGTAACACCCTTGACATAGTCATCTCCAGAGGGATAGATGTCACCAGTCTGATGGTAAATGATATTAATGTGTCTGATCATTACTGTGTATTTTTTAATGTCTTTCAAAAGCCATGACAAATCATTCTGAAATTACAATTAAAACACAACGCCCGGACATTAGAGCAGAGCAGCAGTTTACTGAGTTGGCAGATTTAATAGATCCAAGCATTTTTAACCCTTATTTTAACAAAAAGGTAGATGCTTTTAATACCGAACTTAGTGACATTCTCGACAGAATCGCTCCAGCAAAGACTAAAATAAGGTCCTGTAGTAAAGTTGCACCCTGGATGAATAAGAATGTCTGTGATCTAAAAAGATCATGTAGAAAAGCAGAAAGAACATGGAGTAAAAAAACAAATCTACAAGTTCACGGTGCCATTCTGACAGAAAAAATCGCTACTTATAATAAAACTGTTCAACTTGAAAGGAGGACCCACTTCTCTAGAATCATTGCAGAGAACAGTGGAAGCACGAAAGTTTTGTTCTCTACCATTGACAGACTCCTCAGTCCAGCTCCCTCTGACACAGTGAATCACACATCAGCCTTGAAATGTAAAGAATTTGCTAACTTCTTCCAAAACAAAGTCACCTCTGTAAGGGTGGGCATTGCAGATACACCAAACAATCTCTACGACACACCTGAGAACAGTCCTCCAAAGCTAAGATGTTTTAGCAATATTACAGAATCTGAACTCAGGAAATTTAAATCAAATCACAGCACAGAAACCGCCCTAGTCAAAACAGTAAATCATCTAAGACTTGCTACTGACCTAAACCAAGTGCTTATACTCATTCTTCTAGATTTGAGTGCAGCATTCGACACCATTGACCACAACATTTTAATTCAACGCCTTGAGAAATGGGTTGATCTCTCGGATACTGTTTTAAATTGTTTTTTTTTACATACATCACTGGAAGAAACTTTTATGTCAGTCTGGAGGATCATGTGTCTGCTAAACATAACCTACCTTTTGGTGTAGCCCAAGGAAGCTGTCTGGGTCCCCTGCTATTTTCATTGTTTATGCTACCATTAGGTAGCATTATTACTCGGCATAATGTCAATTTCCACAGTTATGCAGATGACACTCAGTTATATATCTCCACTGAGCCAACAAACCCGAAAGTATTCACTCCATGACTGCCTTCCTAGCCTCCATAAATCAATGGATGAGTAACATTTTTTTAAAACTGATTGAGGACTAAATGGAAATACCATTACTGGGACCAAATCTGAAAAGAGACAGCCTTTTTAGTAAGCCCAGGAGCCTGTGTCATTTTAGATTCAGACTTAAGTTTTAAACCTCATATTAGCAAGGTGACTCAGACAGCTTTTTTCCACCTAAGAAATGTTGCCAAGGTACAGCCATTTTTAAGGAAACAGGATGCTGAGACATTAATTCATGCTTTCATTACTAGCAGGGTAGATTATTGCAGTGCACTTTTTACTGGTGTCCCAAAACAGTCTATCAAGAAATTACAACTTATTCGGAACTCTGCAGCAAGACTTTTAACAAAACCAAAAAGAGACAACTCATCACTCCTGTTTTAGTCGACCTGCACTGGCTTCCTGTTTCTTTTAGAATTGATTTTAAGGTCCTTTTAATTGTCTGCAAAGCTTTGAATGGTAAAGCACCTTTATACATTACTGAACTTTTAGTACCTTATATCAGCCACAGAGAGCTCTGAGATCCTCCACATCTGATCGTTTGGTCGTGCCCAATGCAATCCACAAACAAAGTGAGGAAGCAGCCTTCATGGTTTATGCACCAAAACTGTGGATCGCTCCACCCCTGTATATCAAACATGCAACCTCTGTGAACATTTTTAAAAAGAGCTCAAAACATATCTTTATCACAAAGCTTTAAGTTAATCCATGTTTCACCTTGTATTTTATAGCTGCTTTTATTTAGTTTTTTCTTTTAAATGTATTTTAATTTTTATCCCATCTTATCTGTTTCAATGTTTTAATTTCTTTTTTTTTTTTTTAACCCATGTTATTTATTTTAACTTGCTGTACTTGTTTACTTTTGGGTTTTTTTGCTTTAAATGTAAAGCACTTTGAGCTGCATTTTATGTATGAAAGGTGCTATATAAATAAAATTATTATTATTATTATTATTATTATTATTATTGTGAGAGAACATCTTTAGCTACAGGAAACATTTTTATATGATTTCTAGATGTTTATCCTCAAAGGACTTTAAAGATACTGCAGGTTAGTCATGAAGATTCAACCCTCCTGTTGCCATGGTGAGCCAACATGTTGCTCCAGTTTTTCACGGAACTCTGACTCTCAGAAGAAGTGATTTGACTTGTGTGGCAAAAGTATAAAATTATGTTCTCAGGAAAGTTCATGAAGACTGATGTTACTGAGGAGAAAGCCAATTTGGAGACTCATTGTAAATATGAATCCTCTTGAAATGTCATCTCTTTACTGATCACAGCTCTCGCAGCTTATTTCCATTTTTCCCTCCTTTTCTTTCGTCATTATTTTCATCTCTGTCTCTGTCTCTGTCCTCAACTAAACATTTCTCATCAAAGCTTCCTGCTCAAATCTCTGCTGTCCATTGAGCAGAAAGTTGTCTTTCCGCTCACACATGTCACACTGGGCAGTCAATCATCTGGGTCAGCGGGGGAGGTGGAGCCGAAGAGGATTCACTCTTGCTCAAGGACACTTCAGCAGGGTGGTCTGCTGCTGTTTCATGGCAGCTCAATATATCCCAGTTCAATTGTAGGATAGTTTTCTTGCTGAAAAGATCGCTGTGGAGCCACTACTTGACCCCAAAATATTTTGCAGCTGACCCTCGGCGCGGCTGAACTAGCTCATGTACAGGAACACACTGCACAGTTACAGTGTGTGATTGAACAGTAACTGATGGCAGGCTGACTCATTTTATCAGGGTCACAGCTGAGCAGTTATAAAGAGCAACCCTTCCTTTCCTCTGGACTTCCTGCTGACTCTTTTATTCCCTGCAGCGCGGGGGGCAGCACGTTAAAGGACAAATACTCACTTGGTTTGGTTTTATGGAAGTGAGGACATTTGAAATAATTCTCTTTATATTTGTTGTCTTAAATTATTATTCTGTTGCATTGCATTTTACAACTGTAAACAGCTGGCAATGTGAGATTTTACTGCCATTCAGACCACCTTTAGGCTACAATCAGATAAATATCAATTTTTACCAATCCTGAATACAGAGGCATGATGGGAAAACACAGAGATCTCTCCATACTCTCAGACCACGTCACTGACTAACAGCTGTCTGTGGGTATTATGAGATTTTTTGCAAACAGAATACAAAAAGTTATTGATATTTACCCCAAAGTTACCAACTGCAGCTTTACAGTTTGAGCACTTGTCAGAGTCTAGCCAATCAGAGGCAGAGGAGGAGGAGGGACCGTTTTGTTATGATCATACTGGGCAGGTGTGTCTAGCGAGTCAGATATGTTACATCCTTTGCTCTGAAGGCCTTTTCACATAGAATGCGTTTGCACTGCACTCGCCGCTGGGTAGGGCACGCACGCTGCACCCACAAGGGCGCAAAAGCACACACGCCACCCTCACACTGCACTCAGCTTGACACGGACCGGTTCGCTCTCTTGCTGCACAAACACACACATAATGAACGGGTTTGACAGCGCAAGTCTGTGCTTTGCACGTTCTATGTGAAACTGGCTTTAAACTGTATCCACTTTTCCCTCGCTTGCATCTTTTCCTTGCATCTTAGCCTTTCATTTCAGGGAGCAACGCAAAGAAACCATGCAAGGAGAGAGGAAATGTGGAAATCAAACTCAAGTTATGTTGTTGTATGCATTAGATAACTTTGATCGGCTCAGTGTCCGATCAATAACCAATTTCCACAGGGGGCGTGTTGACCGCTAAGACCTGTGAAGGTTGCTCTTGTGTATCATTGCTCACAGCTCCTTGAAGCTCTCACTCCTCCGAGCCAAAAAAAACAAAACAAAAAGGAGTTTCGGAAAGGCCTGCAACATGGTGGACCACAACCACTTTTAGCTCAAGCGGAGATCAAGGAGCGAGAAAATACAAAATAAGAGAGAGGGGCTGTACCCATCGTCTCAGCCTGTGCACTGAGAGAGGGTCTCCTTTTTTATCAACAACTTAATATAGAGTCAATGGCGACTGAGACAATTTTTCCTCCTCAGCTTTAAATTAGTTTATTTATTCTGCCTTATGTTATTTATCTTTATTTTTGTTTTCAGACAGGGGTGTCTTCCCACGATCCATTTGGGATGGAGCCAGGAAGAGATCTATGATCTCTGCCCATCAGAGGGGAAGAGAGAGGGGGGACAAGTGTCACTGTTCAAACCTAACCCCACGCGCACACACACACACACACACACACTTATAAATCCCCCTGACACTGACAAAAGCCATTGGCTCCACACATTCATCCTGGAGCAAAGGTTAATCTGGCTCCACCACCGTCCAAATTATAAATGATGACATATTAACTGGGGTGAATAACTTGATAATGGTATATTCAGCAAATTTTATGTAAAAACAAAATAAATAAATAAACATGACATAATATGTGACATAATTACTCCAGTAGAGCTCTTAGATTGCAAAGACAATGATGACTCTACACTTTATGGGAAGTACAGTAATACTTATATATTTGCAGTATTACAAACTGGGTTTCTGTGGTGTCATTCTCTGAAAAATACTGCAATAAGTCACTGCCAACGCAAAATGAATACTTCCCACTGCTGCTGCTTCACATGTAAAGTATGTAAATGATGAAACACGAGCTGACAATTACCAGCAAGCAAGTTACCACCGGCAAGGAATGAGTTGCAGTCGTCACGGTGCAACATGACAAAAGCCTGGAACAGAACCTGAAAGTTCAAACTTCAAACTCATCAACCAGCTTGATTTCCCTCAAATAAATCAAGACTTTTGGATGTTTCTGTTCTGATTTTAGATTCAGCATATAGGCTATACATTTGGTGCCAAACAAACTTGTTGTAAAATCAAGTCAAGCCAGAGTTTATTTGCCTTCATGCAGACCTCAGGGCAACTTTTAGCCTCCTCTTGTTGTGCGAGAGTCCACAGAGAAAACATTTGGTTATTTACTGGAGCAGACAGGTTAAGTGCTTCTTGCTGTCCAGTAGCTGAGCTGAAGTGGGCTGAAATGCAAACCACTGGAAACTGACACAATTTCCCCTCAACTTGTTGCTGTTGGAAAGAGAAACTCTGTGGGCTGAAGTACAGGAAAGAAGTGGATTTACTGTTTTTCATTTAAGTTGATGAGTTATTGGGAGGTCAGACTGAACCTGCTGATCTCATCAGTATAACATTTGACTTTTTCCTACCAAGGAGTGAGAAGACTTTTTTTTCTCTTTTCAAAATTTGAAATAAACCTTTCAAACATATGCTGGGCATGCTTACATGGGAAGACATTTTATTGTATTCCACTGACTGTATCATACAAGTTTAAAATTAAAAACACAACTATTTGCACTTAAAAAACACAACAGAGCAAAGCAAAAGAACAAACCAAAAACAAGACACTTGATCGCATTTAAAAAAAAAAATCTATCAATAAATCTGTAAATATTACTTATAGTTCTCACAGATAATGAATTATCTATAAGAGAAAATGGTGGAAAGGAGGAACACTAAATGGAGAAAGGCATCAAATGTAGAGAGGAGATCATAAAGATGGAAGAAGGAGGAGGATGAGGGAAAGTCCCGAAAGGTGGCGATGAAGAGAGAGAAGACAGGAAGGAGTGAATCAAGTCCTTGTTATTTCTGGAGGAGGAGAATGAAAGAGATTGGAAGCAAAGCGTGTTTCAGACTGTGTGTATCTTGATTCAGATGCATGTGTTTCTTAATGCCAACTCACCTGATATTCTTTCTGCTGTAAAAACCAGACATCCAGTATTATGTGAGTGGAAAACCAATTATAAAAATATATTCAATTTGACATCTAACTAGAAGAAAAGAGAGTCAAAGGATGTAAACACTTCAAAATTAATAGCTTGCCATTTTGGGAAATATGAGGAATTAATTAGCTTCTTTGTCAAGATTTAGATAAAAATCAATACTACGCTCATGTCTGAACGGAAAATATGAAGCTACAGATAAAAGCCAATCAGCTTTACTTGGACTGAAAACGCAAACAGAAAGCCTGGCTCTTTCCACACACACAAAAAAAACAAAAACAAAAAAAACCCCCACATCTATCGGCACTTCCAAATCTCAGAAATTATCCAGTCTTTGTGTTGAGCTAAGCTTATGGTCCAGCCAGTGCAGGAACATTGATCTTCTTATCTGATAGCGTGTACGCACGTGACGTTACCATCGGCGGAGGTCACCACAGACATGCCCACTCAGTGGCAGCTTTGGTGTACAGTTTATGTTCTGCCAAACACACAAAAACATCTAAAATGGGTAAGAGCTGTTGTGCAAATGACTGCACATATATATTTGACAAAAAGTCAGAGATATTTTTTTACAGACTGCCTGAAAGCTGCAGAAAAAAGATGCAAATGGATTGCTGCAATTCACAGCAATTCCATGACGATGAGCCTTGTGTTCTTCAAACAAATGAGGGATGGTTAAATAACGTTGCTGTTAGTTAACAGCAAAACAAAATTAGTTTTCCTTTCTAAGAGGGTGATGCTGCTCCACAAAGCAAATTTAGTCAGTTGACCAGATCACTTTAACACTGTCTACAAATTCTGTTGAAATTGTGTTCATTAGCATCCTTACCGGTGGCTGACGTCCAGACTTTTATACGCCTTCAGGCTTTTTGTATTGTTTCTGGCATCAAAATCAGTTAGCTTAAGAATAAATGTCAGGAAACAAGAATTCTGGCTAATTGCTAATGTCCGTGGACCACGGGTACTTCAGTAAGTCTTAAGGATCACTGTCGAGTCCAACTGCGTTAATTTAGGCAGATAATCATTCCTTTTACTGTTTCCACTGCTAAATGCCACCATGTTGTCGGATGTTTTGCCACTCGTGTTCCAGAGAGGAAGTGACATCAACGCATAGCTACACCGAAAGGTGCAGTGTGTCAGATTCAGAAGAATCTATCTCAACAAAACAGCAGAAATTAAGCATAATATTTATGAGTATGTTTTATTGGTGTATAATTACCTGATCATCACCTTAGAACGAGCCATTCATATCTACAGAGAGAGCAGGTCCTTTTCTACAGAGTAAGCCATGTTGCATTTTTCTACAGTAGCCCAGAGAGGACAAACCAGCTCTCTACTATGCTTGGAAGAGGAGGGTGAGAGAGGGGGAGTTCACTTGGCTGCAATCTGCATCCTCACCACAAGTGGTCACTAAATCTCACACACTGGTCCTTTCAGAAGACAGCATAATGGTCCTGATACTTCTGAGCAAATCAGACTGTTCTTCTATGGGTGAGGTCAGGATTATATAAAACTATGAAATAATCTTTATGCACAACTTCCACTGCAGCATCAAACCATTACCACAGCATGTTTTATGCAGATCAGAGACTGTGCAAGACGAAGCTCATTCTAAACCCAAAGTTTTCTCTGCTGACTAATTTAAAAACCCAATTTTCAAATGTGGAGGTTTTTTTTATTCTGAAAGACCGAGAAAAATGTGTTTAATTACCTGAATAATCAACAATCTGGCTATTGGATGATCGATCTAATAAGGTCTGAAATTTTGCAAAAAATGGAACAAAAACAAAATTAGGCTTCTGTAACACATTTAATCATGATGTTTAATCTCTCTCTTCTTCTCTTTTTAGACATAGGTGAGGGAGAAAAAGTTCTTGGATCCTGTGTTTGTGTGTGCATCTGAGAAAGGAGAGAGGGATCATGCGATAGGAAAACATTGAACAATCATGCGAGTAAGATCCAGGCCGTATTTTGTCCTATGCTGCTAAAAATACCTGTTCATATGAGAGCGGGCGGTCCAGCAGAGGCGGGTGGTCTGTGCTGCTGATACGGCGGCAGTGCCAGAGCTGCTTTCTCACCGGTGTTGTCTTTCAACAGTTGGCCCTCGAGTAGACCGCAGGCCTCATCCTGCTGAATCACTGTAGTGCTATCATCTCCACTCTGACCTCAGCTTGTTGAGGTGAAGCGTGTTCACGGGAGAGGCCTCATGAAGTGTTTGTGCACCGTGTCAGAAATGTTGACAGGTGAAAACAGCGTCTCACTTTTATGTGATTGTGTGTCTAAGTGAGCTTTTTAAAAGTGCAGCACACTACAAACAACGTTAAGGAGAACTGACAGTCTCAGACAATGTGTGGTTATGCTCCCTTGTTTACCCCTAAATTAGCAACATATAATACAATCAGTGCTTCTCCACACTTTGTCCTCCTGGGTGGCCCAAGAGCTCTGACTTATGGCAGGGTGGCATGAAGTATGAGCACATGCACATATATACTGGAATAGCTTTAGCTTAGGGCGAGGCTCACCACACTGTGAAGCATATGATTGTATTACTTCAATGGCTCAGAAACACTTCGTTAAACCGCTGATGGTAAACACAGTTTGTTTGGGGATGGTCACTGTGTGTTTATAGTCACGTTTTTCGCAGCATCCTGACTTCTTTTGGGATTGAGTTTGCACCAAACATAACGGCCACAGCATAAAATACCAACGATATTATTATATTAAGTGGGCACAATGTTGTTTTGACAGAATTGTGCAAATGTACAACAAAACAGGAACCAAGGTTCTGCCTCTGGCAGACAGTCAGTACAGTTTAGGATAATGGGGTGGCACCTGAGGTCACACCTCTGAGTGAAATCAACTGATTAGTTTGATTATCTTAAAGATCCTCTACGCTTCACGATGTTTGTCACAAGAGAGGTGTGTTTACATTTCTCTGTGATGGGTGGAGATGTCTGTGCTCGTTCCTTACAAGGATAGTTGAGTATTTTTGAAGTGTGGTTGTATGAGGTTCTGATGCATAGTCAGTCTCTGATCAGCAGTGTCCCTTTAAGGAGAAGGAGGAGAAATCTCTGCAGCTGAAGTCAGCATTGTACTGTTGCAGACGAGGGCAGCAGAAAAATGGTTTTTAGCCACATATAGAGTGTGTAAGTCCCGCCCCTTCCAGTGGACACCATGGGACTTTAGTATGGAAAAAATATGAAAAAATATTCTTTCATGTGAAGAAAGTCTGTTTGTTGTCAAACAGTTGATGTATTAGTTTGTGAAAATACGTAATTATAAAGACTACAACAACAGTTGTGTAACTGATGTTAGAACATTTTTCCTCCTCTGACTCACAGAACCGACTAACTTCGAGTAGCTGCAGCTCTCAACATGAGCTGATTTATGACGGTTTTCACCTCGTTTAATACTTTTCCCCTCGTCCTGGAAAAACGCTGTGAAATCTGCTGAGCTGACGGTCATGTCTGTACTGATGACGTATATTGTCCCAGACGAGACATGTAGTTCACTGAGCGGTCTCACAAAAAACATTGATTTACTTTATTGTTTGTGACAAAATTCAACTTTCTTTATATGAAAAATGTATTTTTTAAATTGCCAACCATCATATGTGTGATTCAGGGCGCAAACCAACAGGATCAAAAAATAATTTGTACCTCTTCATTGACTACATGCATTCATATTTTTTCCGAATTAAGGTCGTATGGCCCAGAAGTAGAGGGGCGAGACTTAGGTTCATAATATAAATGCTGTATGCTAAATTCAGGATTTTTTTTCACCACTTTATTTGGCTGCCAGAAAGATGTTTATTTTGGCAATACATTTTTTCAATGAAGTCAATCCATATATTACTACGTACACTCACGCCGGCTTCTGCCGCGCCCTGAATCACTCTGCAAATCAGCTGTTTGGCTCAGACAATAACAAGACCAAAGACGCAAACGAAAGCAGTGAAAAAAATCCTACATTCAGCGTACAAATAAATGGATATTGATTTTTTTTAGGTAACCATATATGTGAGTACAAACTGACCCCGTCTGCAACAGTACAAAGTTGACTTCCAGGAAAGGTTAGGGACTTCCACAAGCGCCGCTAAGCACCAGAATGAACCAATCACAATGCTTAAGCCTGATTTATGCTTATGCCTTAAATCTGCGCCGTAACCTCCCCACAACATCCATGTAACCGCGTGCCCTCCCATGTAGCCTACGGCGTACCCTGACATGCACCTCCCCAAAAACGTGACTACACATCACAGTGACGCGGACCGTAAGCATCGTGATTGGTCTGTTTGGTGGACTCGCATTTTCAGGCTTCTCCTCCAGTGCTTAGCAGCTTACCAGTTACGATTGAAGTAGCGATCCTGATGTCGGTTCACATGTAACTCTAGCTTTTTCAGAGAAGAATAACAATAAAACATTAGCAACCCTAGCAATAAAGTGCTGTTTTTGAAGCAATTTTCTCATTTGGGTGTTACTTGAGCTTTCTTACAACTGCTTTACCTCAACGCTGTGATTCACAGAGGTTCCTGAAAGCAACATGTAGGCTGCCTGCAGACTGAAGCTGCAGCTGCAGCAGTGGCTTGTTGTCGGGGACAGCTCAGCTACATAAAAGGCTGCAAACAGACAGAGCAGTCGTTGGACATCAGAGGAAAAACAGTTTTACTAAAAATGCTTTTTTGTGCGACGTAGTAACACGCAACCTTTAGGTTTTTGGTCATTAATGGGAGAAACATAAATTAATGAGAGAAAGAAACATTTAAAAAAAAAATGAAAACAAACTCACAAAAGACAGGAGGGAAAACAGGAAAGAAAAAGGAAAAAAGGAATGCAAAGAGAGAAACTAACTAGGTGGTGAAGCGAGAGAAGGGGCGGTCTTATGTTTGAACCACCAAACATGGCCTCAACAAATCCAAATAGGAATTAAAGTGAATTAAAGTGAATTGAGCTCTTTGTAGAGGAGACCACTGACCACCATGTGGGATGTCAACAGCACATACTATTAATTATGTGACACTGACACACTACAAACAAGACTCACTCATGTGTCGACATTGTTTTGGTGACACCACTAATTGATCCATGCTAGTTTGATGTATTTAACTGTATTTCATGAAGGACTTGTGTCTTTGCTGAGAAACTTTCCCAGCACTGTCACACTGTGTGCAGTTCATCGAGTGTGTCATCTGTGTAGTTACAAACTCACTTCTGAGTGAGGATTTCTTTGTCACATTGATAATC